>JAAOAR010000187.1:0-221465 GCA_013395995.1 Fusarium pseudoanthophilum
TTAGAGATAATTATAATTAAAGGGTTAGGAAATTATAGTTATAGGGAGTATGCAGAAGGTGGGGGTATACGGAATGTAGGTATACGACACTAATTAATTATGCCCTGACATTATTCGCTCCTTATATCAAAACTAAACCCTTGTTCCCGATCTAACAAATCAGATTCCTTTTCTTACGCACAACCCTGTATTACCCAGAAATCTGCATTATTGGTCCGCTTGCAGTTAATGGAATTGGAGTATTAGCTCTTTTTGGCAAGCTTTGCGATTCCCCGAACGATCGGAACTAAAGACAACAACGCGCCCGGGTAGGAAATCATGATTCCATTCTATTGAAAAATTCCTTTTCTATTCATGTAAGATGTTGGCAATCTCGGCAAAACCGTATATGGCGGAGTTCGCTAGGGAGCTAAACTGCATTTGCATCCAACTTGGTGGAGAATGAACATGGGTGAAGTCTTGGGAGTAAGCACAGCTGGGATGACGAGCCTACTGCAACCTTGTGAGGCAACTTTATTTTGTCTCGACTGTAAGTGTGACTTGATGTTTGCGAAGAAACCATGGCAGGGATCCCTTTTCGCGGCGATACCGGAACGCATCTTGGTAGACTCGAGTTATTTCTGACCACCTTCTTCAACACCCTCTCGTCTAGGTATGTAAGCCCACAAGCGACTGTTGCATCAGCATCAGTTACGTATCTACGTATCAAACAAGGCTGTGCTAGTGCAATCGCTAGCTATTAAAGGATCTTGGCAGCCTGAAAGACAAGCCACTGAGCCGGGGTTTCGTTACAGCTCCGACTCTGATAGGACACCCAAAGCCTCGTTTCAGTTCGCCATGGGAACTACCTGCGCAGGGTTTCTAGTGTCCACCAATTTGGCTATCCGCCGCCAGCCTTACGGGGTATCGATCAGGCGATACCCAGCAACCCGTCTCATCGGGACGGATGCCCAGCTAGCCAGCTCGTTGATCCCAGGCGGACGTTACGCAGAACGACAGCAGGCCATTGCCCAGAAGACGGCTCGGCTAGGCTTCCTCAACTGGGAGGTGTCACCGCAGATAGCTCTGAGCAATGGGGGCCAGAAGCACTGGATATGCAGCTTACTCTTTAGCTGCAGTAGCTGACACCCTTTAATAAAAGCGAGCCAAATGCAAATTTCGCCACTTTTTCGTCCCATATCCTTGGGTACAGCCCCCGACAGGACTTTCGTTCTCTTGGACAATCTTCGACCTAACCTGCGGCCACATCATCGAGCGTATATCAATTAGCACGCAATGGATGGTAAAATAGTCAATGATGGACAGGAGCGTAAATCGTATGCTTATTCTCCAGTCCAACATCAACAAGCTTTCCCGGAGCCGGTTGTGTCACCGCAGCCTTCTTTGGGCCAGTTCCCTCCCCAGGCCGTCTCCCCCGAGTCAATCACACGAGAGACATTCCCGCACCAGTCGCTATGGATAGATCCCCAGAGCCCAAATCTTCGAGATATCCCCGACTACGATAGGGCTCACGACAGTCACAGAGGTCTGATGGGCCATGCGCCCGTCAACGACACGTACTCGAAGGTTCCTGATGTACACGTCGTAAACCGACCTACCGCAGGGGTATTGCCTGACTCTGGGCCTTTGATGTTGAGGATCATGAAGAGTCGGTGGTCTATGATTGCTTGCCTGGTCATTGGAGTCGCCGGCGCAGTCGGTCATCACTTTCTATACATGCATCTTGATGGCCAGGAAGCCAAACACCAACAATGGTGGATGCGACTAGGTCAACTGATCTCATTCATCGCCAATGCAAACTTCATCCTCGCTGCTGTCATGGCCCATCAGCAAGTCGCATGGCGAGCTGTAGGACAAAAAGGATTCTCGATCCATGCCGTTGACGCCCTGTTCGGGGCCACCCACAATATCATCGAGCTTTTCAACAGGGAGGCATGGATCAAATCGTGGTTTGTGATGTTTCTTGCTCTCTATATGTGGCTCAGCCCGCTTGTTGTCATTCTTTCCTCAGCGTCACTCTACGTTGTACCGGGGGAAAGAGTAGAAGATACTCTCTGCCCCTCAATCCGAACTCTGAACTTCAGCAATGAGGCAAAGGAGAGTTTTCAGACTCCGAAGAAGGCCGAAGGTGAAGTCATGAATGGTCGCTCACTTTCTGGCTATAACTGGACTGCCCCGGATGGAAACCTTGCCGAGGGCGCTGCGGAGGACGACGATATCTTCGAATACTACAACGTTCCCTCTTCCGCCCTCGATCGTATTGCGGCTGGTGTGTTTTCAAGTGGGCAGACCACCCAGAAAGCGAACATATCGCTCGAGATCTGTGGAGATGGATGGGACTGTTCCACCACAGTTCACTTCGTCGGACCAGGATACAAATGCGAAGAGCTTGCCAACGGAGTCGGATCCAAGATGAAGAGCTTCGGAGATGCTGAAGCGCCCTTCAACCTTAGCCAGCTTGTGCCGGCTTCCAACTTCACCTACTTCGCCAACACAGACCTCGGAGAGTACATGCGCCCTCAGATGGACAACGTTTCGATCGGTGGAATTCCTTCCGAGGTCGATGGCCCGCCCTTTCCAAAGCATCTCGGCGTGTTTCGAACCGAACCCTCAATCTGGATTGGCTACGCCGCAGTGGACGATCACACCAAGGCTCATGCAATGGATAATGAGGCCGATGGCTGGAATGACGATTACACTCCTATCATCTTTGCTTGCGATCATTGGGAGGTCAATTACACCGTCACCTTCAACTTCACCTCGGGATTTCAGAAGTACAATGTTACAGATCGGGACTACAAGCGAAAGATTATCGATACTACCTGGAGCAGCTGGACCAACGAGTCTACGGACGGAACAGCCGATGGGAATGTCGCAGAGCCAGAGAAGAATTATGTCAGCCCTCGTAACGATTACGCTAGATACCGTCGCATAGCCGCTTATCATAGCCTTGGGCTCAGACTTCGTGAGAAACTCTTCGGCAATGTCAAGGTCCAGGGATCCGTTGTAGCAGACGGAGCTATCACGACCACCAACCTCCTCGATAGACACGAGAGTCTTCCCGTCCACGACTTCCAGCAACAAATCCGGCGCGTGTACGAAGACTTGATCATCTCACTGCTTTCTGATCCCCAGCTTCTTGTGGTAGCATGGGCTTCCGACCCCTCCAAGCTGTCTGGTACAGGCATCGGAGGTGACGATACCAAGTACCAGTGTGAGCGCCGACGAAAAGCCAACTTCTTTGACTACGGTTGGCCTGTACTTGTCGCTGTTTACGCTGTGTCGTTCGTCGTTGCATCAATTGGTGTGTACTACGGTATTGATGCTATGACAAGCGATGGAAACAACGCTCAACGTGTGATGACTTTCTCTGCTATCGCGGGCGCTACGAAGAAAGTTCCGGTGGACGAGGTGGAGAAGAGGGATACTAAAATCCGGTGCTTCCCGACAGATAAACGGCCAGGTGAACGGACCTATGAGTTCAGGGCCGAGTTGGAAGGATAATGAGACATACGGGGAGGAAAATATCAACAGACTAGCATACCATCTTTTACCATAATTCTAATTTCTTAATGTCGATCAATGCCTTTGCCTAAAAAGAGAAATTCTGTAGCTTGACCCGGTAGATGATGAAAAAATGATATCCTCATTGAGGAGTATTTTGCACTTTGCGACCGAGGGGAATCGAACCCCTCTCTAACGCTTGGAAGGCGTTAATGCTAACCACTACACCACGGTCGCTTATTAATGATAGTAGCAGCTGTTTCAAAGGTTATATCGACGAGATTGCAGAGCTCTGGCATTTCCTTCGCCCTGCAATTTCCAATTCTTTAGATGACTACCACTGTAACTTACCAGCCATGGGGAGTTTGAGTCCGCAGTCTCTATAGAACTCAATGGCAAGCATATTTTACAGAGTATCTATCACCTAATCTCAGTCAGCTGTTCCAATTACGGGAAACAGATTCAGGAGAGATTTAACACAAGTATTGAGTAAACGGAATCCCGCTCACAAAAGAAGCTCAATCATAGGCTGCACCGCATGAGCTTCATCTGGGCAAACGATATTCCGCCACTAGTGAGAGGGGCAGTCCAGCGTCAGCAAGAACCTCTATTGCAATTTTCGCATTCTTTCATTTTTTTAAAAAAAAAAAAAAAAAAAAACCTATATGGAAACTCTTGTAGGTATATGTTATTGAATAGATCTGAGCGATAAAGAATGGCTGGAACCAGTCCCGCCCTGAAATGGGGCGGCATCTTCCTCCTCACGTCCATTGGGTACTTTATCTTGAAGCTTTACCAGCAGCGGGTCTTTTTCGGCGAACGGTCAAAAAGTATAACCTTGTGAGTAATCAGTCACTTACATACCCAGGTCTCGTGTTTATCGCTAATACATGCAGCCAACGCTACCTGATCACTCATGGCTACTCGGTAACCTCATCACCGTGGGCAAAATCATGGCCAAGTATCCTGAAGATGTCCACGGCCAATTGATGCCAGATTTCCTTGCTCGAGACTACCCTGAACTTGCGGAGCTGGGCCTGTGTTACATCGATCTGTGGCCCATCTCGTGGCCCATGTTGGCAACCTTTCATCCTGACATCGCAGCGCAGTTCACTCAAGAAACGTCACGGCCAAAGCATGAAATTATCAGAGGTCAATTTAGACCACTGACGGGGTTGAAAGATCTTGTTCTGTCCGAAGGAGCGTTTTGGAAGAAATGGCGAGCGACCTTTAATCCTGGTTTTTCGACACAAAACATCACGGCACTTGTTCCCGAGTTCATTGAAGAGGCATTGATTTGGAAGAAATACCTACAAGGGATCGCTCAAGATGGACGTGTTGTCCCTCTTGAAGATTGCGTTATGAAGGCTACTTGCGATATTATCGGTCGCTCTGTCTTGGGTATAAGTCTGGGCATTCAAACAGGCGTTGACGACAAGATTTTCCCGACACTTAAAAGTGCAATCTCAATGCTTGTCACCGACTGGTCGCCACATCAATGGGGTAGACTTCTGAATCCTTTCCGCCAGTCTCGTCTCGCGTCTCTAAACCGTCAACTTCGCAGTCAGCTCCAGCCACTGATAGAAGCTCAACTTCAAAATCACGAGCGCAGCGAGGGGCCAAAGACCGTCAATGGCCTCGCCATCAGAACGTATATGAAGGAATATGGCTCGGGAGGCTCTTCAGGTGGCACCATTGACACGGAATTTCTGGATGTCACTATTGAGAACCTGAAGATCTTTCTCTTCGCTGGCCATGACACCACTGCATCGACTCTCTGCTTCGCTTATAATTATCTTTACCAGCATCCGGACGTCCTTGCCAAGTTGCGGCTGGAACACGATGAAGTCTTGGGGACTGACCCAACTGATGCAACAAGAAGGATATCCGAAACCCCGACACTGCTTAACCAGCTTTCTTATACCACTGCGATCGTAAAAGAGACTCTGAGATTACAACCGCCAATTGGATCTTGCCGAGAAGGCTCTCCGGCATTCTTTCTGAGGCACCCGGAAACAGGACAGCAGCTTCCAACAGACGGGTTTATCCTCTTCTCAGCAAGCAAGGCCACCCACAGAAATGCCAAGTTCTGGTCTGAACCTGACAAGTTTATGCCGGAAAGATGGCTTGATCTCGCCGTTCACAAAAATGCGTTTCGTCCATTTGAGCTAGGTCCTCGAGGATGTATCGGCCAGGAATTGGCTTTGACGGAGTTGAGACTTCTTCTTGCCATGACTGTTAGGGAGCTTGAGATTGTGCCTGCATACAAGGAAAAGGATGAAGTTCTGTTGGGGTATCAAGCTTACCAGGCACAAATGCCGGGAGAACTGACAGCACATCCGAGCAAGGGCATGCCTGTTACAGTAAAGCTTAGGAAGGTGGGAAATGCGAAGGAGTAGAATGATGGATCTTCGAAGCCAGTTCATGGGAGATTTATGACTACTGAAAGTCAATGGTTGAGAAATATTACAGTCGGTGCACAGGAGAAGCCGTCGAGGTAGTGTATGTACCTAAGGTAATGACGAAACGGCAACAGTTAAATGTTGATGGATAGTCTGTCTCACTAACACCTAAGAGATTGATAATAGACTGCGTTGAGTCTCCATCCAAACTTGCTCATAAGCCTCCACCCATCGATCAGCCTAGTGGACTCAAGGGCACTTCAGACCTGCACCACATCCTTCTTCAGCCCATACTCAGCAATACCCATCCGGGACTGCATAATTTCCAGCTCCTCCTGACCTGCATGGTCACCGAAGATCTCATCCATCTGCTCCAGCGTCTTCCCTTTGGTCTCTGGGACCAGGAAGAATGCCCAAACAGCAGCGAGGAAACACCAAGACCCGAAGAAGATATAAACACCGAACCCGATGCTCTCAATCATGGGTGGTGTTGCGACTCCCACGATAAAATTGAAGAGCCAAACCGTGGCTGTAGCAAGGGCTACTCCCTTGGACCTGGAGGCATTGGGGAAGACCTCAGCAGGAAGAGCCCAGCCCAATGGAGCATAGGAGACTCCGTAGATGAGGATGAAGCAAAAGGCCATTGCCACGGCAGCCCATCCTGCAGACGAATTGGAACTCCACTTGTCGTTGTACACACCAACCAGAACTGCCATGATGCCCCATGCTGTGCCGCCTCCAATACCACCCCAAATCGCCAGTGGTCGTCGTCCAACCTTGTCGATGATGAAAAAGCAAACCGTCACCGCAACAAGCTGCAACATATTGAAGACACCAGACATGATCACTGACATCTCAGACGATTGACCCAACGACTGAAAGAGTGTAGGAGCATAGTATATGAATGCATTGATGCCCGAAAGCTGCTGGAAGAAGGCCACGCCAACGGCGATGGAAGTCCGATGCCATGACTTCTTCTGGAAAAGGTCCTTCCAGCCGAGAATCTCAAGCTTGAGGCCACTCACGCCTGGATGTCGCTTCTCTTGCATGATCTTCTGCAGGGCTACTTCATTCATGATACCAATATGTTCTTTCTCGACACGAGGATCGGTTCTGGGGAGTCGGCGGAGCTTTTCTAAGCTCAGTAGTGCATCGTCCGATCGATCGACAAGGGCGAGCCATCGTGGCGAATAGGGAAAGAAATGGATGCCAATGCCGAGAATAGTGCTGCATACCATCTGAAGACCAAAAGGCAGTCGGAAAGAGAGCTCGCCGGGGAGATTGCGGGTGCCATATGTGATCCAGAAGGATACTACCACGCCCAGGACACATGAGACCGACTCAAGGACAAGTAGGGTTCCTCTCAGGTTGGGCGGTGCGATTTCGGAGATGTAAATTGGGGCACCCTATTCTGTTAGCCATTAATAGGACCAAGACGACAACTAAATACCATTGCAAGTGTCCCGACACCAATACCGCCTATGGTTCTTCCAGCCACCAGAAGGCCGTAAGAGTTAGCCGCAGTTTGCATGATAGCGCCAATGTTGAAGATGACTACAACGATCGAAAGAGCCTTCTTGCGCGAGATCTTATCAGCAAGTGTGGGCATGAAGAGGCATCCGATGAAAGCACCAAGCTCTAGCATGCCCGTCATGAGGCCTTTGCCAAAAGCAGTCTCAGTGCGAGGGAAGGCCTCATGAAACTGGCTCATCACGTTGACGAGCGAGATGACTCCTTGGTCGTAGCCAAAGGAGAAGCCTCCCATGGAAGCTAAGAATGCAGCGCCGAAGATGTAGGGCGATTGGACGACGCCGCGAATGCCGCCTTTCCCGTATGATATCTCCTCATCCAGAAAGACGATAGGAGCATCGTTTGACGAAGCAGCGGGATCTTCAATGTTCTCGACCTGCGGATGATCCTTGGGAGGATATCCACTGGGGGAAGGGCTCTCGGTAGACATTGTGCGATCTCTGAACCCAGTGATAATAATTGGTGAGGCCGGTCAAAGACAAGGGCGATGATTGAAGCGATGAGGACAGGAAGGCTGAATTACGAGAACAGCGGAGGGCATGTTGACGTTATATAGCCACCTGGTTCAGAAGACAGCGCCATCGTAGCTTCGAGTCATGAAAAGCAACAAATCAAGAAACGTTTGGGTTCCCCGCGGGGAAATTATCTGGGGAAGGCCAAGGCGTTGAAGCTAAAGTGTCGGGATCATGGTGCGTTGCCTGTTTTGGGAAAATCATTCCGCGGGTTTCAACCTTGTGGCTTCTCCAATTCTAGGCCCAAGCCACTAGCCCTCAAGACTTTAAAGGCACGAAATCGATGTCAGCCAATGAGAAGCAATATATTGTAACTCTCACTGAGGAATTGGTACTAAAAGCGGACAACATTTCCCGATATCGTAGTTGGGGTACCGGCATTGACTTGCAACGCTGGTGGTATCTGGAGGAACTATGGCACCAAGCCCATTCATGTGTGAGCAAATAAAATATTATGCTGTTCCAGAACCATGTGCAATTCGGAGAGAAGCCCGTTGAGAGCCGGCCTCACAGCCGAAAGGCTTCATCTAGCTCAGACGTGTGAATGACGTTCCTGTACTTGGGGTCGTCGATGCTTCCACGCGATGTCGGCATTCGCATGATGGGTGAGCTTTTTTTTATCTGGACTCTAACCACATTAGAGCATGCTTCTGTGAAGTCCAATGAACTAGTTGGTAATGGTAGGTGGGCGAATACAATAAATTTCGTTCCTCTTGCTTATTTAACCATGAGCATCGAATATGATAAGCAAGTGCAGCTAAGAACACGACGCTTGGGGAATAACCCTGGTTCCCTGATTCCATGGAGACTAACCAGTCCATTTCAAGACTGGCTTAATGACTTTGCCACTCTTCATATCGGCCATAGCCTTCTCGTAGTCCTTGATATCATAGTACGCTATCAGCTTCTCTAGTGGCAGAAGGCCCTTGGCATGCATGTCGATGAGCTCAGGAATCAGCTAGTTGGAGACCGGTCAGTAATGGCAGCTAAAGAGAAAAGCAGAACCTATACTTACGACCCCGGGATTACTGTCTCCCTCAGAACAGCCCACGTACTCTTTGCCGTACGTGAGATGACTCATGATATCTATCTTAGCCTGCGCGTTGCCTCCTGGCGCTCCGACCGTAGCGGCTCTGCCCCTCATGCCCAACGAAGCGACCATTGTCTCAATGATAGACGGGACGCCGGTGCAGTCAACTGCAAAGTCGACACCTAGAGGTGGACATATATTCTTTATCGCCTTGATGATGTACTCCTGGTCAGGACCGAGCACTCCGTCTGTAGCACCTAGTTCTTTGGCAAGTTTTAATCGCTCTGGCTGTAGATCAATGGCGATGATCTTGCTGGCTTTTCGTGCCTTCGCAGCCATCACTGCAGCCATGCCAACAGACCCCACGCCGAAAATCGCGATGGAGCTGCCGGGTTTGACGTTCAAAGTATTGAATACAGCACCAACGCCTGTCTGTATGCCACATCCCAGCGGCGCGAAGAGGTCTAGTGGTGTTTTCTGAGGGACCTTGACGATGCTCGACCGATGAACAATTGTTCGCGCCGCAAAGGAGCTTTGGCCAAAGAAGGTGCTGTAACATGGTTGCTTCTTCCCATCTTCCATAACCGACATGGCAGCTGATCCGTCTGGGCGTTTACCACTGAAGTTGTAATCGTTGAAGCTGTAGCAATACGCTGGGTGGCCTGATTTGCATCCAGGACACGAACCACAAGATGAGAAGGATAGAAGGACTTTGTCGCCTGGTGAGACGGAGGTAACATTTGCGCCTATTTCGAGAACAACGCCTCCCCCTGCAAAGAGCATGATAGTTAGCATACTTATTTTTGATACATCAGTCAAAATAACTACCTTCGTGACCAAGAACAGCATTCGGCGCGCATGGCAGTTTACCACTTGCACAAGAAAGATCAGTATGGCAGACACCAGAGGCGTGGATCTCTATCAGCGCTTCATCTGGTTGCAGAGAGTCCAAATGGACTTCCTTTAGTTCGAAGCTACCATCCAAGGCTGGTGCGATGAGTGCTGTTGTCTGTGTCATTTTCTCTGTAATTAAGAATGTAACACAAGATCCCAACATGCGAGAGGATCCCCCGCATTATTAGGCTTTTGATGCCCTGGTTGCAAATTGCGGGGGTTACAGCGCACTTCCGAGGCTACTTGCCGCTGAAAGATGCCGGTCGGAGACGATGTGGGGGGCGGAATGGCGATCTCAAGCAATTCCGTCACTGCATACGGAAGCTGGGTAGGCTAGGCCTGTTGGCCTATGTCTCCGTATGGGAGTTGCGTCAACGAGACGGTTCTGAGATGACCGTAAGTGTCTAATTTACAGCATGTCTAGTGAATATGTACATTCTGAAACCCCGTAATCAAGTCATTCACTTGAAGCATACTCGTCTGATCATATCTCGTAAGAATCGGTTCGTGTGCTGAACCGCTCGCATCTGGCACCGTAGACTCGGGGGTCCCCAATGAATCACTTGAAGTTGAAAGGCGATCAACCAGCAGTTTCCCCAGGAGCCAATATTCCGGAGAATGGCGCATGAAACCTACTCTCCTCCAGAGATTCTCCGTCGCCACGTTCTGTCTGTCCACCATAACATGCGGCGGCGAGAATGAGAATTCATCGGAGTATGTTTCCCAAGCTGATTTCCAATTGTCGAGAGCGTTGCGAACTGCCTGTAGTTGATCATGCCCACCAAAGGAATTTTGGTGCTGAAATATCAGTGCATGGAAGGCTATAATCTGTATCAGAACAGGAGGGTAGTCGGGTTTTGTTTGGGAGTCTTACCTGATATAACTGCAAAAAGGTTAAGTGGCCCAAGATCAGCAAAGAGTCGTCGCATGTCATTCGAGAAAGGCCTTCCACAGAATCTCTCAACGACCTCACGAAAGGTTATGTTTTGCAACAGCGAAGACCGCAAGTGCCAGTTCTGTAGCTCTCGAGCGCATTCTATTGATGTGCTCGCTTGGAAAGCTGCTTCGGGAAATGCCATGTGCATACTCATTTCCTTGATGACCATACGGGGAGGTAAGTTGTTGAAGATCACGAATGCATGGTCCAGAAGATATATCCACAGAAAGATACTTGAGCGAATGTCAGTTATTGGTCAACATATGCAGGAAGTCGAATGACCGTATAAGTTGCTCTCGTGCAGCAAAGCCTCTCCAGTCAAAACTGTTATGTAGGCACATGGAGTAATCCGGGTGCCTAGCAGACATAATACCAAAGTCTCTTGCCATCTGAACATTTATCAGTTGGTGATATCAAGAGAGACGGGGTATCTTACGGATATGACGGTACTGAACCGGTAACGACGGATCCGTCGTTTATTAGCTTCTGTTCCCTCCCAACCCTGGTAGAGGCAAACCATATACGCTGCTTGCAGGGCTTGGATCTTGGAAATGTTTTGAATTGGACTGAGCAACAGAGTGTCCTGGTTGTTTAGAGGATCGTTGCAAAAGTCGTCATCGGTAAAGACGATTTCTTCGACACAGTTGAACCAGATCTTGGCATGTTCGTTATCAGTCTTGTTAGGGGATACACTTGCACCTATCGTCGTCAGGGACCACTCACCATGAACCGCTTTATTCTCACGTACCTATCAATGCCATGCAAGCTACAAGGATCGACTTCGAGGTTACTGGGTCAAAAGTAGGCCGGTGCACAAAGTTAACATTGGGGTGCCATATATGCCAGAAGAGGGCTAGGTATTTCCGTAAGTTGCGCGGAGAAAAGAATTGGATACATGTCTGTTCTAGAATAGTCGACCATTCTAGCTCGACGACACTGTTTCGAGGTTTGACTGTAACGACTTCTTTGATATCTAGAAGTATTTGGTGAGTTTGGATGATGAGAGGGTCATGGAGATCTAATGGCTGCGGTCGCGGAATGTCCCTCAATGAGCTGTTCAGGTATAAAGGCTCCTGCAGTTCAGCGGTCTGTATAACATGACCCTCCCCGGATCGATGCCATGCCTCTACCTCCGTTCGCTGCTCAAATGTCCCGCAATCAAACGAATCCACAAGCCCAGATTTTCTCGTGAAATTGTCGAGAAAATGAAAGGTGTAATTGTCCAAGCGTGTTTGGGGACTGGTCTGTGTCGTCTGGAAGTGGCCAGCGGCGAGGTTGATGAAATCCAACCAGTCTTGGTTATTATTTGATCCTTGGAGCATGTCAGATACTGAGGTATAGTTGCCGAGATAGTCGAATAGCGTATCGTCTCCAAACACTACGGTCGGTAGGTTGGCTTCATAATCATATTGCTTGTCACGTTGGCCCATCGGTTCCAGACCCATGGGCAAATTGCTATCTGTCACTGTGCCGTTACCGAAGGAGTAAGTACACTGGGCCGACTTCCGACGGCAATGTTCGCACGGTAGGCCAGTGCTACAGGCCTTCTTCTGCTGAACGCAGAGGTCGCATGCTCGTCGGCTGCTTGATGGCACCTCCCCTGTCCAGGCTTTGGTCTCGCAGGCTAGAGCATGACGTTTGAGGACATCAGCCCGTTGGTATGATTGACCACAGAAGCTACATCTGTGAGGTCGGAGGCTACTATGGGATGCAGCGTGGCGCTGGAGGTGTTCTCGTCGCTTGTACGTCTTGCTACAGCGGGAACATGTGAACCCGGTCCTTGTCGATGATGCGTTGCCGGACATTGTCGGATGTTGATGTGGGTAGACTGTGACGAGGGAAGAATGCAGCTTTGATGGGATAAAGATGATGCAACTCCGCATTCTGGGCAAGATCCCGGCTCAGGTTTCCGGATCGTGGGGAAGTGGGGCAGTGCTCCGTGGAAGAAACGGAGCTAGTCGGAGTCTTTGTGGGAGGCGAATCAGAGCTCAGAAGTTGATCAATCACTACTTGGGGCAGCTGGAGGCTCAGATAAACACCATCAGCCAGAAATGGTCAAGACTACATCTCCCCAGACCAGAAAGTGTGGCGTCAATAGCTAAGTT
Organism: Fusarium pseudoanthophilum; assembly: GCA_013395995.1. NCBI lineage: Eukaryota > Fungi > Ascomycota > Sordariomycetes > Hypocreales > Nectriaceae > Fusarium > Fusarium pseudoanthophilum. The sequence continues at coordinate 12,915 of JAAOAR010000187.1, forward strand.
ATCCCGCATAGCTCCGCTCCAGGACAAGAGGCATGGTAGATGTGAGCCGCTTTTTATATAAAGGCATGTAAATGCAATGATGACAATTTGCTTCCAGCTCACGAAACAATTGAATCCATTTTACAGTCATATTTCTCCATAATGCTAACCGCACAATTATTCTGGGTCGCTCTCGTCGCGATCTTCGTACGTCTTCTGTTCACTAGTCGAAGACCAAAGAATTATCCACCTGGACCTCCTACACTCCCGATCCTCGGAAACATACACTTGGTACAGTCTCTGCCATAGATGACACAAAAACGGTTGCTGATGGTATCAGATGCCCACAAAGGATGCCCATTTACAATTTCGGAAATGGGCAGACAAGTATGGGCCTGTTTACAGTCTCATTCTAGGCACCAAGCCTTTTATCGTCTTGTCCAGCGCCCAAGCTGTCAAAGACCTGCTCGATAAGAAGAGTGCTCTCTACTCTGACCGACAAGAAATGTACGTTGGGCAGATCCTTGGTAGCGGCGGTCTCCGACTTCTCATGATGGTTCGTCATTCTCGACCCCAACCTTTGCCTGCATTGATGCTGACAGTCGTTTCTTCCTCAGGGATATGGACCAACATGGAGATCGGTAAGTAGTCATTATATGTGCCAATGGTTATACAGTCGACTAACCAAATCTCAAGTTCCGCAAACTGGTACACTCGCTCCTCAACGTGACCACGGCCAAGAGCTACGTGCCCTACCAAGACCTCGAGAACAAGCAAATGCTATATGAGATGATCGTTTAACCCGATCAGTTCCTGCAGAGCATTCGGCGATACTCTAACGCACTCACGACAACCATGGTATTTGGCTGGCGCTCACCGATCTACAGAGACCCCAAGCTCATGCAGCTGTTCGACGGCTTCGCTGAGTTTGCCGAGATCAATCAAACAGGCATCGCTTCCCTCCTTGATTCTTTCCCCGTACTCAGGAAGCTGCCTGACTTTCTCTTGCCTGTGCAGAAGAAAGCCAAGGAGCTTCATAAGAAGGAAAAGGATCTCTATCTGAATCATTGGCTCAAGGCCAAACAAGATATCGCCGATGGTTCTATCAAGCCGTGCTTCTGTGTTGGATTGGCGGAGGCGCAGGAGAAGGAGAAGTTTGATGATGCGCAAGCTGCTTATATCTCTGGAACTCCTCTTGAAGCTGGATCAGACACGACATCCAGCACCTTGTATGCCTTTGTACAGGCAATGCTCCTCTATCCCGAGATCCAACGAAAAGCTCAGGATGAAATCGATAAAGTAGTTGGTAAGCAGATGCCAACTATGGAAGACGAGCATAGCCTTCAGTATGTCCGCGCATGCATAAAAGAGACACTGCGGTGGATGCCGACGACCATCCTCGGTGCTGTTCCTCATGCTGTTACTCAAGAAGATACCTACAACGGATATCTCATTCCCAAGGGGGCAGGCGTTCTCAATTAATGTCTGGGGTATTCACATGGATCCTGAGCGTCATCCCAACTCTCGCCAGTTCAACCCTGATAGGTACCAGGACGACTTTCAGAGCCTGGCAGACGCCGCAGCCAATTCAGATGCGTCCAAACGAGATCAGTTCACCTTTGGTGCTGGTCGTCGCATTTGCCCCGGAATCCACGTTGCCGAACGGAGCTTGTTCCTGGGCATTTCACGGATCCTATGGGCATTTAATATCAAGCCTACAGCGGATAAGAACGGCAAGCCTGTTTTGCCAGATCCAGATAAGCTGACTCAAGGCTTCGTATGCATGCCAGAGGAATTTCCAGCCAGAATCATTCCAAGGTCTGAGGAAAAGAAGGCACAGGTTATCGCGAGCTGGAAGTCGGCTGAGAAAGATGTTCTTGATCCTGAGACAAAGCAGTGGCGTTAGAGAATGATCTCAATTAATAATTATCTATCTATCTATCAAGTTTTCGTAGTTGACTAAAGTCAATCTCAAGAATGGTACTGCAGCATTGCTTCATCATGTGTCCCAACACTATTCATATCTCGGAGGCAGATCGTAATCTATATGCATAAAGACTTAGGCGGAGCCCAACAGCTCCTCGACAAGACCAGCGACGGACTGGACGACGGGATACTTGGGGAAGTTAGGCTTGTAGACCTGGAATAGGTTAGTATCGTGTCTTGGAAGAATAAGATGGTATAAGAACTTACAGCCTGGCAGACAGCGTTGAACTCGCTGCGGGGAGCCTTGCCACGGGCAAGCTCGTCACCGGGAACTCCAAGCTTGACAACCTCCTCAGCCTTGTCGACGGTGTCCCAGCCAGGTCCAGCAGCGGGGTTCTTGATCCACTTGACAAACCAGTTGTGGATAGAATCGGCAAGAGCCTGCTGGGCCTTGGTGACACCCTGGAGAGCGGCGAAGCACTCATTACCACCGTGGAAGAAAGGAACCTCAGTGCCATGGGTAGGAGCAGTGTTGGGGGGGCCAACAACGTTGTCGTACTTGCCGAAGAACCGGTAGACCCAGGTCTTCTGCTGCTCGCTTCGCATGTCGAGGAGATAGTCAACGGGGCAGTTGAAGCGGGCGTCGCCGTACTGGATACCGCTGCGGAGAGACTCGGTGGCGTAGTCGTTGGGGTTGTAGGCCTGGATCAGAGACTCATCAGGGATATGAGCGCTATCAGCATCGAAGGTGTTGATCCAAGAGCTGAAGTTGCTGTTCTCAGCGCCATAAACAAGGCTGAAGATGGTACCTTCGCCATTGGAGGTACCAGTGAGCATGGGGACATGGGAAGGGTAGTTTCCGGCAGCGAAACGGGCAGAGTAGTCAGAGAAGCGGGTGATATCATCAATGACGGGAGTGAACCAAGTGTTGAAGGTGGAGTTGAAGTTCTTGGTCTCGAAGTCGAGGATGTCCTTGCTGCGGAGGCAGTCAAGCTGACCGTTGCCGCCCTTGGGGCAGCCAACTTCCTCAGCGACGGCATTAAGAGCCTCATCGACGGGAGCGTAAGCAGGGCCGGACATGGCGTTGGCGCTCATCTCAACGGCACCCTTGAGGAAGGTGTTGGGGTTGTTCCATAGATAGTGATCGACCTGGACACCACCTGAAGAGTGGCCACCGAAGACGATGTGATCAGGGTTACCACCAAAGGCTGCATAAACGTTAGTCAAGTTTTGTATGTGATCGATAAGCGTGAAACATACCCTTGATGTTCTTGTGGACCCAGTCAAGAGCCTTCTCGACATCCAAGATGCTAAAGTTTTGTGTCTCATCAGGGTTGGCTGTCTTCAGCTCGGAAGAGTGGGGAGAAGCAAAGATGCTCTCGCGGGTGTTGAAGTTGACGTAAACAACTCCATTGCGAGCAAAGTTTGTGCCCTGGATTTGGGGGTTGCTGCTAGAGCCAGTGACCATAGCACCACCATACATGTAAACAAATACCTAGTGGATGTCAGTTTATGTCTCGGAATATTATGCGGGAGGGTAGGGTAAGGCTGACAGGCATGTTCTTGCCCTTGGATGGGGCCCAGATGTTAAGGTTCAGACAATCCTCATCTTGGCGAGTAAAGGCATCGTTTGAGATGGCTTGAGGACATGTCGCACCATATGACGTAGCCTGGAACTTGGAACGAGACTTGGGTAGGTCCTGAGGAGCCTTCCATCTACACCAGTGTCAGCTCATCAAAATGTGAAACAAGCAATTAGATTAGATGACCTACCTGTTCTGGCCACCAGTGGAAGCCGCAAAGGGAACACCAAGATAAACGGCGTTACAGTGCTTGTCACGGAAACCATGAATGTCACCCTGAGGGAGAGCAGCGTGCGGAATTGGAGGACAGGGAGGTTGAGGTGGCTTCGCAGTCACAGGGACAAGACACGTGGCGGCCAGGATCAAACCTGTCGTCGTGAACATGCTGCTGAGGCCCATGATGAGGAATGTGATGTGACGGGACGGGGAAAAGGGTGAAGATCGACTGAGACACGAGAAAAGCTTGAAGAATGAGTGGACAGAAGTTCCCGCAGCTTTTGGTTTTATTCACCAAAAGATGCTTGCTATAATTCGATTCGCCTATATCACAGACGAAGAATTTCCGAGAGGCGGACGCTTAGCTACAAAGAGACATCTGAGCGGTCTCGGCAGTGGAACCAAGGCCCTCTAGTGCTGGGGCTTCTAACTGTTTTCAGTAGGACACAGCCGGGACATGCACTATAATTGAGTTTCGCGGAACGTGCACCGGTCGAGTTTGTCATGCATGATCCGAGTCATGGATCCCAAATGCCTGTAAAATCTCGAGTTGGGAAAAAAAGACATCGGGGAGTAAAAAAAGGGGTTCACGGGAAGAACGGGAGGCTGGTGAGACTATTGAAAAGAAACGCCGGATATACTGCGTAGGGCAGAGGTTGAGCGGGCTTCACGGCCAACTCTGTTAGTTGCAAGCCATTGCCGTTGATAGCATCACAGTGGACATTTCGCGCTGATCTTTTTAATGCCAGATGGACCCGACGCTCAATTTACGATCCCACATCGCTTATCCATCAAGTGCAAAATGACAGAATTTGTGGATTGATGGTTCCTTGGTGGTTGAGATTATTCTCCAGGATAGGCAATTGATCGGCCAAGCTGCCCCTGGTCAATCGCTACAGGCAGTGCCAGTTCGCCGACCGAGCTTGATAATCAGCAAGCACAGATCTCTCACATCGGACTGGAACCTTACGACGATCCTCCGAGGCACATCCCGAGCCAGAAGGTTACGGGAATCCCCTCTCGGCGCCGACAACCACGTCCCTTGCATATCGTATCAACCAATCCAAACACTCGGACGTCAGCCCAACGACTTTTTTGCTAATTCCGCCCAATGTCACTCGAGTCAGAAATATTGGAAAAAACAAGACACTAAGAGCAACACCTTACGAGATATAGCCACAGCCAATATTTGTGCGGAGTGTCCACCTTGTCGTTCCGAGGTTTTTCTTTCCGCGCCACTAGCTCAGGTGCACCAAGTCCATCATGACTGGATATCGCCGCGTAAAATCCACACTTGGTGCCCTTTTGACTTCGGAGCTAGAGACAAGTCTGTCGCCGACTCTCCACAGAAGTAACGGCTTCTGGAATCTCACTGTGACAATCTCTTACACAATGAGCTGATACCAAGGACCGAGTCCACGGGTCCTGCTGATCAGGGGGGCCTTGGTTCTTGGGGTTCCGGATCCTTCGGTAGGAAATAAGTCTTGCTGCATTCCCACCTTGCCTTGTCTTGTCTTGCATTTTGTTACTGGGTTGTTTTGCAGATCAGATCAGATCAGATCAACGTCGCAATGGCTGAGGGTCTGGGACAAGTTGTAAGTTTATACTTTTGGACGAGGACATGGTGATGTTTTTGCTGACGATGATAGATTTCTTGGTACATTTGTACCGTCATTGCGTGCATCTTCCTGATTTTGAGAATATGGGTTCGTGTGCGCAAGCTTGGACTGTTGGCGATTGATGATGGACTCATTATCCTGGCGGCGTGTTGTTTGATCGGTGATTTGATCATTCAACAGCATATGTGGAATTTGGGAATGGCGGATATGGCGAATGCTTCTCGCGACGATTTTATCCAGATCATGAAGGTGAGTTGATGTCTCTTGATCGCAAGAGTCACATTTGCTAACAACAGACAAGATGATCGTTCCCGGCTCGATTCTCTACGTCACCTCGTTATGGGCTATCAAGATTGCTCTGGTTCTGTTCTACAAACGACTTGCTGCGCCCGGAACAAAACTGCAGGTTATTTACAACGTCACTCTTGGTCTCTTGGTCATTTTCTGGGCCACCATCTTCTTCCATATCATTTTCCAGTGTTTCCCACATGACAAGCGATGGTCGCAGGATCCCAACTGTATGCCATGCTATCCTTGATTGACTCTACACTTGCTGACAATCTTACAGATCAGTGCGACCCGAAGGAGGCAGAGAAGAACTATTGGTTGACCGTTATCCGTATGTTATCCCATCCTTGCAGTCTCCATGCTCAACACTAACCATCAAACAGTCAACATCGGTACCGACGTCATCAGTATGTTCAGGCGATACAAATTCGAGGTACCTTACTAATAAATTGCAGCCATCAGTCTCCCCATCACCATGGTTATGAAGCTCCAGATGAAGACGAAGCAGAAGATCGGCGTCGCAGCCATCTTCGCCCTCGGTTTCCTGGTCGTCATCGCAAGCAGTACGTCCTCCAGCCTCGATACCCCGAGCTTTGCTAACAGCTGCAGTCATTCGAGCCTACTACTCCAAGAAGAACGAAACTATGTTGACATGCACCGTCTCCATGATCGAAACAGCCGTCGCCATCATCGCAACCTGTCTCCCACGTACGTCCCCTCATCTCGCCAATTTCCATCCCGCTAACAAACCATCTAGCTCTGAGAACACTCTTCCTCGGCCAAATGTCCTCCGCCCGATCAGGCTCCAACTACGGACGCTACGAGCTCTCCTCCACCGGCCAACCACGATCCCGACGAACGAACCAAAGCCGAATCGTCACAAACGTAATGGGCGGTACACAGAAGCTCGACAACGATTCACAGGACGAACTATTCAAGGAGTCCGCGCATTCAGTGGCGGGACGAAGCACGACTAGTGATAAAACTCCTGGTATCACTGTCAATACCACGATCCACATGCATCATAGCAGCGAGGAGGAGGCAAGACGATCGCAGGCTAGGCTTGATAGCTTCGCGTAATTCTTTTATGTGTTGCGTATATATAATTTGTAATAATTTATGGAAGCGATATTTTTACTTGCAAGTAAAAGAGGATGCGACGTCTGGGTTACCGCCCTTGAATGTTAACCGCTTCGGATAAGCGCACAGCTCAACAGCTCGTCGCTTTTCCGTGCCAACAGTCTCCGCATACAGAGTCTCGGGTACTTTACCATGCTCAACCCACTTCACGAGAGCGTCAAAGGCACTTCCGGGATACCATCCATCGCCACCTTTGCAGTGCCCGACACCCGGTGCTTCAAAGAATCTGTAGTAATCCGTCGCGCTGGGATCTTCCGCAAGAACACGCTTGTAGTAATCCACTGATCCTTTGTGTGGGATGAGTTGATCTGCTGTTCCGTGCCACGAGATTAACTTTCCTCCTGCTTTCTTAAAGTCTGTCAGATCCGGGTCTGATGTACCCATGACTGAGGCAAATCTGTTGACGGATTGCCGGAAGAGCTTGCTGTACTCTGCATGAGACAAGTCCTTCAGACTAGCTGACTGGTCTTGAAGGAGGAAAGTGATGAGCCAGTCTTGAGCAATGGCGAAGGGACTTGAAGTGCAGTCCTTCAGTGAGGTGCATGTTGTGTTGGCAAGACCACTCAAGTCGGCACCACGATCAAGTCCATACCAGAGAAACTTGCCATCTTCCGTCTCTGGTCCGCGCCATGTTAAGCGAGCGACCTCCGCACCCTTCTTAGAAATCTTGATTGTGCCAGAGGGGTTGGTACATTCTACAGATTTACCAACGACAGACTTTGGATCAAACTTGCAAAGTTCTGGGTTTGAGATAACGCCATCCTTGACTCCATCAAGTTGGTCACATGCATCAATGGCAGCCTTGGTAATGGCGTTGAGCTCGCAGATAGGAGGGTAGTAGCCTGCAGCAGATTAGCCTAGGCCCTTTCTTTACGAGAAGATATTCTTACCGAGCTTGTGCATAACAACTTGTGGCCAGTACTCCGATGTTACGAACTTGTCCCAATTGAAAGCAGAAGCAGTAGCAAGGACGCCATTATACTGAGTAGGATATCTCTGTGCCATCATATGACCCTGTCGTCCACCGGTAGAACATCCCTAAAATTTATCAGCGGAGTTCATCTCACAATGGTATGATATACTCACGTTCCAGTATGAGTACTTTGGCTTCTTTCCATAATAAGCCGCCGTCACAGCTTTTCCCAACGTCGCTGCATCGTCCAAAGAGACAGCTGCAAAGTTCTGCAAGGCAGGCCAATTGAGGTTTCCAGTGCTATCCAAAGCCCAGTCCAACTCCTGTCTGTTAGCTAAGAGGTGACCACCATCTGTAGTTACAGCGGCATATCCGTTGGAGGCAGGTTGTGCAAGATCGGGTATGTCTCCCGTTGACCAGCCTCCACCGCCTACTCCAACAAATCGCCCGTTCCAACCTGACACTGGCAGCGTTACATATGTGTTGATGGTGTCATTCCAGCCTGGGTGCGTGTATTGGACTGTGACTTGACACACGGGGAATGGATCAGTTGAGTTATTGGGCCATTCATTGGTCGGGGCTGAAGGCAGCTCAGCGTTGCTGAGATTGGTGCTGATGGACAGAATCTTGGCATTGGCGAGCTCTACAAAGCGGAACGTATGGTCTGTGCAGGTGGGCTTTGCGAATACGCTTTGGAGACCCTGAAACACGAGAGCAAACGACATGGCGGAGATGTTTGAGGAGAGCATGGTCACAAAATGCCTCTCAGGCTTAGCGCAGTGGGGGTTGGTCGGAGAACGATATGCCAAGTGGCAACTGCAAGCAAACAGTCGACTACGTAAGAGGAACCATTTCTTGTGAGTATTTCCTCAGATATATAATACTTCATCGGTGGCATAGTATTCGAAGCGATCAACGTTAGCAAAGCCATGCATTTACTCCTCCTCACCTCACTAGGAGTCCTACTCATTGGATAAGCTATCTACTCCGAGGAACACACAAGACTAGTCAAGATCAGCATAAAACATCCCCAGATTCAGCCAAACGGTAACTGCTCACGGGAACGAATATCGTGTCTCTGGATACGCAAAACAGACCTATTTTCAACGTATCCCCGGATAATGTCGCATGGACTGATCCCCGGTAGGATCGCGAAGTTCCATCGGTCAAGGGCTTAACCTTGTTGTGGTAAAGTTTACCCCATATGCCCAGTTCAATGCCGCGGAGACTAGTCGATATTTGGACTACCCCACGATTCGGGGTCTGAAGAAGACTCCGTCAAAAGAACAAATCCGGGGCATTCTACTGTCTGGAAATGGTTGTTGTTGCTTGTGAATGGACGGGAAAGTGATGTTGCGGACTTAAGCGTCAATGACTCGTGATAAATTCGGGGTCCTCATACCACGCCCTCGATCCCGGGGCTTCGGGGGATGCCTGCCCGGTGGACCTGAGCAAGGGAAACGAGGTGAATGGTGTGCTGCATACACGTTTCTTATGAATCGTATGTAGTGCAAATAAACTGACTCATCTTATTCCTTGGGCTTCTGACCAGTAACTATCAAGCAATCAAACATTGGATGTACAGATCTATCGCGTGATGCCTCTCTAACACGCGCATTGAAAACCTCAACCTCTTCACGCGACCATCCCAAAACATCAGTAAACAAAACAGCCGTAAATGCAGCCACGCCCTCCCTCATATTGACCCCCATCAGAGTTCCAATTTCCTTGAGCCGTTCATCCTTAGGCCATGGTCCAATTGGAAGCTTGAATCGCTCCTCTTTGACACTAGCGAAACCAGCTTCCTTAGCCCATTCTTGAAAAGATGGTGCAGGATCCATGGTTCTTCCAATCTTATCGCAGGCTAACTTGAGATGGTCCATCATTTGGACTAAGGCGTTGTCGGGCTTGAGCGAGTCATCCTCGGAATAGAGCGTATTGGCTGTTTCTTGAAGCTCGATCCAACCGCCTGGCTTCAAGTTGGCGTATGCTTGTCGCAGTAGTCTAGGCCAGTCTTTGATGGATCCAGCCATGTATCTGCAGTGTATATAATCATATGGGATTGGTTCGACCCATTCCGCTTCAACGTCGTCAACGATGAATTTGACATTTGGAGGGACCCAGTCTGGCTGGATAGGGCTGAGGTCATTTCCAACCACTGTCGCAGAAGGATGCTCGTCTCCAAACTGAATTGCCCAAATACCTGTTCCCGTTCCTATATCAAGAACATTCAGTCCTTCCGGATTGATGGGAGCTAAGAACAATCGATCCTTGACAGTTCGGCAAAAAACGTGGTGGATCATGTCCAGACGATCCTGCTCCTGGTCATCGTTGGGAAAACTGTACTGTCCAGCGCGATCACTATGGTATCGTCGTCCATGCTTCCATTTGTATTTGAGAACACTGCTAGCAATGGATGTAGTTGCTCCCATGGAGTCAGCACTAAAGACGGACTCGGAGTCGGTGGTGTTTTCGTCGACTTGAACTTCGGGCGTTGTTGGGTTATCGGACATCTTTGTAGTTGTCAACTATGAGAACCAAGCTACGTAGATGCTCTTATCCGTATGATCAATGATAGAAAACTATATCGCGTTTATAATACAATGGTCGCGTAGCACAAAGTGGAGGTGCCACGCAAGCAACGGCAGCCGAGGCATGAAAACCGCTCATCCAGTAAGAGCATATGCGATTCTGAGACGAATGTAACCCCAGACATATTGCAATAACGAGGTCGCTGATCATCATGAGATTGAGACTTCGATATGCACGTCTAATAAGAGCCCCATCAAAACGCCTTTTCTGGAAGGTGGATAGAATAGCAGCCCATGTTACTGCATCTTCTCATAGATTCTTGTTATGAACCGAAACCTCACCGATAAGATAAGACAACGTGGCCGAGTGGTTAAGGCGATGCCCTGCTATCTCTTCCGAGACATCATAGGCATTGTGTTCGCACGCGTAGGTTCGAATCCTGCCGTTGTCGATGTGTTTTTTGCATTTAGAAGATTCAGTTTCTATTTATTTTTTGTCTTGTTGATGATTCTGTGTCTGATTTTATGTCCTGGACATTTTATCGCGTTGGTGGGGCACTGGTGGTTTTTTCACCATGAAACACTCGATTAGACCTGAGCACGAGATAACGGCAGGTGACTGGGACACTTTGTCTCTAATTTGTTATATACTGCTAGCTTATCATGCGAGACATCTAAAGCCGATCAACGGACTGTTCGCCAGGTGAATGGTGAACTTTGTTATTAGGCAATGATGCTCCCATCCCTTCTCAACTTCCAATGGTTTTGCCGCGGAATTTTCAGGTAGCTAAGTTCCTGAAAGACTACACTTCCTGAGGAGCATTGCTTGTCTCGACATTGGTGAGCTATATCCCAGATTACGATGCCATTCAATGTGCCCGCTACACTGGCTTCACTGGGTATTCATTCCTCGCTCATATTAACGTACGTCCCCTTCCTTCCCTCCTACGGCCGGAGTGGCCAACCTTTCCAGCTCTGTCAGCTTCTCTCCGCCAAGGCTCGCGACTCCTAAAGGCCCCATGTCGACCATGACTTACAGACCGCCAGACGCGGTTTTCCTGCAAGTCGATTCATCCAGTTGCGCAAGCAACTTCTTGGCCTGTTGGGCACATTTCTCAATCTCTCGTTTCGCCAAACGAACCATCTCATCGACGTTCTTAAGGTCTTGCTTCTTCTTATTCAAGATATCAGTAGTCTTCTTTGAGTCATCCTTAAATATCTTCAAAGACGTGTCGCAGCGTTCGAGAGCGATGTTCCAGCCATCAACATCTTCAGGGGTTCGGCGCTGGATGATTCGGAGAATAGAGCCTCGGATAACAGTGCTGTCCTGGATGTCCTGGCGGATTCTGGTCAAGTCTGTCTGTGCGGTGTTGAGCTCTCGTTGAAGTAGTTCTCGCGAGGAGTTCAACATTTTCAGTCGTGTTTTATTCTCGTTCTGCTGGGCATGGACGCAGTCGGCCTTGTTTTGAATGGCGGAGATTTGTGCGTTCTATAGCAAAGGATTAGCCAATACTGGACTTGACGGTAATGAAAACACAGATTTACCTCTTCATCTCTAATGTCTTTGGTTCTCACATCTTTGTGACTCGGCCCAAGCGTACCACTGGGCGTATGAATAGGGTTGGATGATTTCTTTTGCCGCTTTGGCGCAGGGACGCTCCCAGCTGCGAGTTCGCTCACATTCTTCCTCTTCTTAACCCGACTTGCATCTCCTGTTGGTCGAGTCTCGGTTACCACATTACCGGGTGGCTCGGGAGAGTCAGACTTGGTCAGGTCAATGAAAGGTGGGGTTGCAACATCGCGATTATCGTCCTGGGAAACTCTGGGTCGAGGTGGCGGACTTGGTGAAGGCGCGACGACGATTTTATCGTGTACCAGAGTAGCATCACGACTCTTGGCGCGATTCCCGTCTCCGCTGCGCGGAAGGCTGGCTCTAGGTTTTTGGGCACTGTTTGCTGGGCTTTCTGACTCTCTATGCCGGGCAGAGGTTCGGCGTTTGGATAGGGCGTCTTTCTTCTCTCCAATCCACTAGATTGTCGATGTGATATCTCGGCCCTTGAGCTTGGAGTACTCGCCTCCCTTCTTGACAATGGATTCCAAATATTCCATGACAAGCGTGAGCGAGATCTTAGGTGAGGACTGCGCAAGCTTGATAGCCTGGTGCAACTTCTGAAGCAGGTATACAGTCCAGTGGGGAGAGAGACGTTTCTCGTCGAAGAGCTCCCATGGCCACTTGCCGCAGGCTTTTCGAATGCGTTGAAAGTAAGTCTGAACGGAAGCACTACCAATTTTGTTGAATGGAGCTGGAACTGCGGCCTCGCCCCCTTCGGAAACAGTCGAAGGCGCCATAATTATGACAGCGTGAGGTATGATGAGAAGGGGGAGAAAGAAAAGGTTTCCGATGATGAGAAAGAAAGAGCAGGTGGTTTTGAGTGTGTGAGAAGTGATAAAACTCGGGATGTGCCAAAATTTAAGTGGCCGTGCGAGCTGAACAAGAGAGGCTATGCTTTGCGATGTCGCATTTGTGTTGTTGTTTCAAGGCAGCGTGGAGTTAAGGCACTGGTTTGTTTCTTGGGAGGTTGTGGGGCGGTGCATAAAAGTGGCTATGGCTTTATCTTATCGCATCTTATCTTGGAGTATCTGCTCATCGATAAGGCAGTTTCTTACCCTGCACTTTACAAGTTCTGTTTCCTGAAGTGAAGCTTTAACACTTAGGGATGCAAGATACTAACGATTCTCATGATGTCTGATAGCATGTACTGTAGATATTAGCGTTTAGTCCTTTTAACATCGAGTGTTAGTGTCGCCAGTGACTTTGTGGTCTTCCATTCACCAGTAAAACAGCATTTTCGTTCAAACACAGTAACAACTCAAGTTCCAGGAGCAGCATTACCACATTAAACAAAGACCAAGCATGGCTGGCTTCTCTGTAGCCTTGAGTCAGTCTATGAGGACCACATCCAATAAATAAAATGCCTACCACCCTTTATGAGCTCTTGGTCGATATCGACAAAAATGTGGTTCCGCCCGGGATCGAACCGGGGACCTTCTCGGTGTTAACGAGATGCCATAACCAACTAGACCACGGAACCAAGCCTTGTAATTGGATGATAGCTGGTCTGGCAACGCCATCCTTGATCTCGAACAGAATGAGGAAGACTTGCGACACCGGAGAAGATTTTAAACAGTGTTACTCAGATCTCATGATACATCAAGCAATGAACCATATGACTAATTGGGTATCAGAAGGACATGCTAAAACCGTAACCCATTACTAAGTTCTCTCTGCCGAAATCAACTCTCAGCCATTACTTCATATCTGGCATATATCACTGCGATTTCATTATAGTATGCATTGCTTGCACATTGTTGGTACACTGCAGATTACCCAATGGCATATTCCCGATAAGATACATTAGCCCCACTATCGCTCTCTTATCCTGGCGTCTAAAAACAAAACTCCCATGAGAACGAGATGGAATCTTCCGACCGCACCTAGCTTGGATCAACCACAAAAGCATATCGAACAATATATCGTCAAAAAGATGAATCAGAGGGCAATGGGATTGCTCCCGCCAGGGCTTGAACCTGAGGCCTTCGCATTACGAACACTCGGAATGAAGTATTAGTACGACGCTCTAACCAACTGAGCTACGGAAGCCGTCTGATTCGATGACTCCGCTGGTGAGACAGTGGACTCATGTTGCGAACGGTCCGAGATGGGGAGCCAGGAAGCTGGAGCTGAGCGTATTGAGCATGGATCATCAGGCAAAATCGATCTGGAGCAGATATTCGTTGGATACAGAGAGATCAAGCTCACCGCCTGCTTAGCAGGTCTCAATCACGAGACGCCGTGGACAAATGAGAAGAGCTACTACGAGGGCCAAACACTAGAGCCTGGATCTGATCTGCTGATCTGTCTCAAAAGATTCAGCAGTTCCCGGGCAAAGTCAACTTGATGGTCTCTTCGGACGAGATTTAACAGCATCCACTTCAGAGTCAATCCTTAATTGTTTTTTTCACAGACTTGCGACTATCAAGACAGTCGGTACACCCTTATCATCCTCTTGTCGCAAAAACACTGGCACTATGTTATGACACGGCTTCATAGCTAGCCTCAATCCATTACAGATCGATCTCTGGATTCTCATCCCCCCTATTGTCCAGTCCAACAATGGTGTAATTCTGACTCCAGTATTGGAGCCCAAGGCCATCCTGCTTCTCATCCGTGAACACAGCCTGGAAAGAAAATACTTTCTTGGCAGCGATTTTGTTGGCGAATGGTTCAAGCATCGACTTGGATTTGTGAAATCTGAACTTGTACTTGTGATCGGACAGATAAACTTCGTCGACAAGGTGACTGATATCAGAGCTGAGCTTATTCAGATGATCAGGCTCACAATACCAAGTGAAGTCGAATTTGCGTGAGAGATTGTCGGGAATGTCGCCCTCCCATGTGATAGTAACCTCTTTGCTGACATCGATGGGCTCGGAGGGGTTGGGGCTAGTGAACTTGAAGGCCTGAGCTGCGGAGAAAGCGGCTAGAAGGGCGGCGAGGAAAGTCTTGGTCTGCATTGCAAAAATGTGTCTAGAGAACTGACTTGCGAGATGCTGTCAAGGTGAAGAGGCTGAAGTTGATGCTTTATCTTTGGTAAATTATGCTTAAACTGATGCCTGAAGCCTTGTCACAGATTACGCAAGTGATGGTCAAGTATTTAGCTGTTATTGCCAAGTGGGATGCTGTGAGTATCGGCGATTGCCATTTGCAGATGGGAGCTGTAGGATTCGGATCCCGGTACATAGATGCCAAAGCTCAATTCGGTGTACTTTGATGTTCGTAGAGTGCTTCCCATTGAGAAAGCCTGGAAAAATGACACATTCTGTGGTTTGTAATAGACTTGGATATACTGGCATGCACTGAGAATGAGAGTGTTCTGACCACTTTCCATGTGTTGAGTCTCATATTTCCCTGGGTTGGCTTATTCCCAATGCCATGTCACCATGGCTGTGCACAGATGCATAATATCATTGGCTACACTAACATATTGTTTTTAGATGCCCTCATTGGGCACAGGGTTTATTGCCTTTCAGTGGTATGTGGTATTTTCAACCATGCTGGTCAAGACCTAGCTGTGTTCTTGGTGCGGCGTGCCACAGATGCCACCTTTAAGCTTAATCTTATTTGTCCTTGCGTAGAGCAGACCAATCACGACGTGTCAGCGCCGAACGCTTTGAGGGTCCGACCAAGATTATCCCGACCGAGTGAGTACTGGGTTTCTACAATAAATAGGACGCTGACGGCCCGTAGAAAGGAAGCAATCTTTACGATCCTTTAGTTACACAAATTGCGACGCACTCTGTCATAGATATCATTCCAGAATCTACATCTTAGGCTTCAGTCAGAAACGCCAACATGAACAACGTCAAACACGCTGCTGATCCGGAAGAGACACCCGACATCGTGCCCGTCCGCCCTCTCATGGGCAAAGAAGCCGAGGAGGACTATCAGAAACAACTCGCCCTCCTCAAGGAGCAGAATAAATCAAGACTCGAGAAGGCTCGGGAGTCGCAATCCTCCAACTCATCAACACAAAACACCGACCGTCGTACCTAGGCATGGGGCGTCTTTACCCGCAATGTATGCTGTGGTATCACCGTGCTGGGAGGGAGAAGACCCACGAACAGCGCTCACTTGTTTTGCACGGATTGAAGACCATCATGGATCGATCGTGGTTCATCCACCGTTGTTCTCACTTGGAAGCACCATGCTGGCAATGGAATATTGTAATATGAGCGATAGTTTTGAGACAAGAAAATGACAAGTAAAAAATACAAAGTGATACATTTGATCAGTTTCGTGAAATAATTGCGAAGTTTATGGTCTCATTGTTGGCCATACTAGACAAAATTCTGCCTTGCCAATATTGGTGTATTGGTCGTGGCAATCATTGGTCAATTCTCATGCAGCTGGCTGCACTTCGCGGCCTCACAGCCACAAAGTTGGGTTGAAATTATCGCAACAGCCCTTCGGAACGCCTTGACCAGTTTGCAAGCCCTTCTCTCGTCAGTCGTTCTCCTAGTTCTCCATCATTAGAGGCCTTCTCACTCCAAACCGCTAACTTTGCGCGGGCATTTTTATGTATCCGTTGCACCTCGAACCTATCGCAGCCTCTTCAAGCTGACCATCAGCTTCTGTTTACCCCGCTCGATATCACACGACTGAGCCGCACTAAAATATCTTGGTAAATGAGATTTCGAGCTTCGACGCTCGAAACCTACTAAGATGCGGCTCATAAACGTTGAGAACCTAAAGCTTGAAACCTTCACCGGCGGCCATATCCCACCGTATGCTATCCTGTCGCACCGATGGGGAAACGACGACGAGGAGGTTTCCTTCAAGGATATGATGAGAGTCCCTACAAACAAGGTTGGAATGAAAAAGGTTGAAGGTTGTTGTCGACAGGCCAAGAAAGACAACCTCAAATATGCTTGGATTGACACTTGCTGCATTGACAAGGAGAGTTCCAAAGAGCTGGACGAGGCTATCAACTCCATGTTTCAGTGGTATCGAAGAGCCGCCATATGTTATACCTACATGGCCGATGTTCCTCATGAGCAAGATATCTGGGAATCGACTTCCAGCTTCTCCGCGAGCTCGTGGTTCACAAGGGGATGGACACTACAAGAGCTCCTTGCTCCTGGAGAAATACACTTCTTTGATGAGACGTGGAATCTTATTGGCACGAAGGAAGAACTGGCGAGCGAAATTGAAGATATCACGGGGGTACCACGCAGATTCCTTCTCGGCTGGGTTGACTTTCACCAGGCTAGCGTTGCGCAGCGTATGTCCTGGGCGTCAAAGAGGACGACGAAGAGGGATGAGGATATCGCCTACTGTCTCCTGGGGATCTTCGGTGTTACTATGCCGATGATATATGGGGAAGGACATAAAGCCTTTGAAAGGCTGCAGCTCAAGATCATGGAACAGACAACCGATGATTCAATTCTAGCCTGGGGAATAAAGGTCCAAGGCATGGAGTTCGAATCCCAGACTGTCCCTAGCGATTACAATACGTCCGCCGGAATGTTTGCCAAGTCCCCAATGGATTTTGCCAAGTGTGG
Organism: Fusarium pseudoanthophilum; assembly: GCA_013395995.1. Lineage (NCBI taxonomy): Eukaryota > Fungi > Ascomycota > Sordariomycetes > Hypocreales > Nectriaceae > Fusarium > Fusarium pseudoanthophilum. The sequence continues at coordinate 30,232 of JAAOAR010000187.1, forward strand.
CCGTATCGTTCCGAAGGCGCTCGACCCTACTTGCATCACGAATTTTGCAGTTTCTGGAGGATACATCCGCACTTCGCTTAGGCTACAGAGTACAGAAAATGGGGTATTTTATGGTCTTCTCAACTGTGGCCTCGAGAACACGACAGAAGGCAACATAGCCATCCCCTTGCACTGCACAACGCCTTCAATTTCGACTGTCAGGGAGTGCATCCGACCCCTTGGATACGGCCCTATACTTCTGTCCGGGCAACAAAGCGACTGCTACAGTGGCCAGGAAGTCCGCATCCGCGTGGATCGCCAGGCTCGACCAGCAGAAATGACAGGGAAACCTATCTGGCTCCATGTGGATGGTCACCAAAAGCTTAAACTACAGCTCAAGGAAGTTTGCCCGCCACTCAACTGGTACCGGGGACGTGCTTTGGTCACGAACCTGAACAATTCAAATCAAATCGTTAGACGAAGATACCTTGCTCGCTTCACTAGCAAAGAAAAGGAGGGCCGCGACATTGTTGTTGTATTGGACTTCAACCTCCAGGCAGAGTATTCTTGCGCGAGCTGCTTCGCAATAGCAGCACCAAAACAGTTAGACTTTTCTAAGATCGTCCAAGGTCTAGAGTACATGCACTCCGAACATCTGCGCGATAAAGTCATAAGCAATGTAAATGATATTGTCGAGGTTTCTGTGCAGAGAGAAGATATTTCACAAGGATCAGTTTTCCTGCTGAGACTAGCTAGGACCGACTTGAGTCCATTACCTGATGCAGATACGTCCCACCGTATTTACAAAGCGAGCCAGTTAGATATGCTGATTTCAACCCTTTGCGAAAAGGATAATCTAGAAGAAACTATCGATGGAGAGATGGAAAAACAGGCAGCGACTGTCAGTGAACTAGAGTCATTGGAAGCCAAATTGGACAAGCTAGCGGAAAAGGAGAGACAACTTGCAAATGAGAGAGAAGGGATTGAAAGAGAAATTCAAATGAAGAAGAGACATATCCGCAGACATGAGAGGACGTTATCAAGAACGAAAGGCAGCCTGGTAGAACTCGAAAGTCGAATAGAAAAGAATATTCGAAATATCGAGGAAGTCGATTGGGTCAAGGGTTCAACAAGTTGGGCTGAAACTATGCTACAGAGCCAACTAGACAAGCAAAAAGCATCTCAAGACACAGATGCCCCTGTTTGTGCGGGCCCAGGTACCCTTCGAACGACAAGCCTGGTTAATAGCCAACAATGCATGGGCGCTTTCATTCCACTGCTCTGGGCTGCCGCCAACGGAAAAAACGCAATCTTGCAACTTCTCATAGACAAGGGTGCGGATCTCGAAGCGAGAAACCCTGACAACGACTACACGGCTCTTATGTATGCGGCAGCATATGGACAAGTCTCAGCCGCAAAGTCCTTACTAGATTGTGGCGCCAAGTTAGAAGCTCAGGACGAGGAAGCATACACGCCCCTGTTGCTGGCAGCTTCGGTAGAGCACGTACCGATAACGTCGTTTCTTCTCGGTAAGGGGGCTGACATAGAAGCAAGAACTTCCGATGGGAGTACTCCACTCTCCATTGCAGCTAGAAAGGAAAACGAGGGCGTTGTCAAAGTACTGCTAGAGAAAGGGGCCGATATAGATGCCAAGGACCATAGCGGAGACACGCCTTTATTACGAGCATGTCTTAATGGCCATGTGGGCATCGCAAGGATGCTGATAGATTCAGGAGCTAATATTCAGACGCAAACGCGCTATGGGAGTACGCCACTAGCTGTTGCTGCCAGAAAAGGGAGGGAGGGCGTTGTCAAACTACTGCTGGAGAAAGGGGTCGACATAAATGCTAAGAACCATAACGGAGACACGCCTTTATCACGAGCATGTCTTAATGGCCATATGGGTGTCGCAAGGATACTGCTTGAGGAGGGGGCGACTGTCGATGTGAGGAACAAGAAGGGCAAGACGCCTCTGCAACTAGCGGAGAAGAACACAAAATGTGGGATCGTCGAATTGCTCCGGAATCATCTGGAGACGAAAGGTGGATGAGGTACGAGAACCAGATTAGGTGTTACCGTAGGAATATGACATTAAATAACGGAGTAAGAGAGCTTCTGTAAACTTGAGGATTGCCAGCGCGCATCGCAGTTCACGTTGAGCAGTCTTATGACTTCACAGTGTGTGAGGCGCGAGATGTGAGCCATCAGCTGTGGGGACTATCAACTCAAAATAACACTCTTGAAGTCGCTACGCAGATCTATTGTCATATGGGAACAGAGACTTACAGGTTGTTCCCCATGGCCATTCAGCCTGTACTAATCCTTAATGGGAGGCCTAACACGTTCTGACGGCCAAATGGCGACATTGATTGCTAGAATCTGACTTTGGTGTGGCGTTTGTGAATGTGCTCATAGTACAAAGTCTGTTTTGTTAATTCAGGATTAACTGGTAGAGAATGCTCCTGTACCTGGTGATTATACGACCCCAATAAACACAATCTTGTTTCATTTACTTCATGTTCAAAGGGCCATTAGGAGGCGTTGTTCAGAAAATCAAGCAAAAGTGATTAGTCAATGTGACAGTGTTCTGCTTAACCTTTCATTTTGCTGAACCTAAATGTGGTTTCAGCCACTAAGCATTCATCAAAAACCAGCGCAGAATTTATGACTCCCTCATTTTAAGTTTTTTTCAGCTAAATATAAAAGTTTCTTGACTATCTGTATACCTCTCTGCGAGATATTTGGTTTGGATTCTCTGGTGATTTGAAAGTAATTTTGAAATTTTGTTGCTCAAGAAAAGTTTACCTCGTCTATAAAATCAGCTTCTGCCCGGGGGGTTCTATCCCAGAAATCTCAACCTTTCAAATACATCACAGATTCATTTCAGCTCGTCCTGACATACCACCTTCTGTACTACAATTTTGTACTATCTCACTGTGCAACAGATCCTTGTACACCACCACCTCCTGTGCTACAAACAGCCTTGTACACTCCAACTCTGTGCAACATACCTTGTGCATTCACCCCCACCACCTACTCACGATGACTGCCACACGTCCCCAGAAGCGCAAGGCCGAGGAGTCTGAGCCTGAGCCTGAGCCTCAGACTCAGACTCCTGCCTCTACCGGTCGCCCCAGGAAGATCGTCCCCCTAAGGGACGGCAAACGTCCCAAGGTAGCCCGCGACGACGACGACCAAGTCACTGTGCCAAAACCACCAGCCACAGTGTACCGCCACAGCAAGCTGAAGAAGCTTGTTATTCGCAACTCGAGCTCCGCGAATCAGTCCATGTATCCCATGGTGAAACATATCGTCTTTCGCGGTGCCCAGGCCCAAGAGCCTGAAGAGAAGCCCATCCCGTTCACTTTCCGGTGCGAACTTCGCCCAAAGTGTCCCGACACCACGCAGAGTGGTCTGCCCACTCAGCAGCTGGCCCCTGGTGCAGTCCAGAAGAAGAGGATTGCCCCAACTCCGGTGAAAGCCGGATAGCTACCAGCTGGACTAGGTTCTCTCTGCTGGAATAAGCTCACAGCCACAAATCTCAACTGCAAATAACACTTCTAGCCCACAAGAGTGATAAACGAGACAACAAGGCGGATCGCCCTTCACACTCTAGTCCGGAGAGGCTTGTGTGCAGGCAATATCCATGGCGGCCTCCATCTATCAAAACCAGGTAGGGAGCTCAAAACCCTAATACTACTTGACAAAGACCTGACAGTGGGTTCCATCCAGGTTTCATAGGATAACCGGTAAAGGCAAACCACCTTTAGAGACAGAGGGCCCAAAGTGTGTTACCTGGTCTCAAAACATGGTTATAGTATGTTTTGTCGCATCGAGGGATTGTATATTGTTTGTCATTATGGATTTTAATGTTACAAAAGTCGAAGGAGTCATTTCTATCAAAGACTCGCTTCCTTATTCCATGATGTTTAGTGATAGCACTGGGTGGTTTTATTTACTTCAAATGATCTTTTATTTCGTCCAATACATTTAACTAAGAAACAACAAGCGTCGGCGTCATCATTGATCTTGGAAATTTAATTTGTATCTAGAAGACTTTCAATAACGCTTTGACGCGTGATACTTTGTGACTAACTTGCCCGCGCATCCTGTGAATAATGCGATAAAAATCTTTACGCGTAACTGATACTATGTAGACGTCTTTTCTCCCCGCTTACTTTGTCTTGAAGTGCCAGATAGGTCTCCCCAAAGAGTGCTTTGTAGCCTCCCCTTCGACAGGCTATACATCAGCTCAGCCTGATTTTGCGACCCATCCAACCAATCTTCAGCCGCACGAAAGTGCACAATCCCGGAACAGACATTATTCCGACTGTCATATATCAAATAGGATGACCAAAGGCGCTCAGCCGCAACCCCGCATCTTGGCCTCTGCTTACCTGCCTATGCACCAATCTTGCATGCATTTAGTCAAGTGATGCTCTAGCCCGAGGATGACAGTATATGGAGTCTTATTTGATATGATCTCCAATCAGCAGCGGCATGGATAGCGAAAAGACGAGGCTTGATAGCCCGTCTCTCTATACTATTGGTCAGATTGCGGCCCTTGCCATCGAGCAGGCAGCAGCAAGGGCACTTCTAGACGAGGAGCGCTCTAAACCAAATAACTTCCACCCATCTCCTTCGGATACGAATAATTACATCTAGGGCCGAATAGGAAAACACAACATTGTTATCGCTTCTCTGCCAGCAGGAGTCTATGGAACAACCTCTGCTGCGACCACCGCCTCAGATCTTGTACATTCTTTGCGGCAAATCCACTTTGGTCTCTTGGTCGGTATTGGTGGAGCTATACCCAGGCCTGACGATGATCAGGATATCAGACTTGGTGATGTTATCGTTAGTCAGCCATATGGTGTAACTGGCGGTGTCATGCAGTATGATTTTGGCAAGGCGAAGGCAAATGGTGTTTAGGAACGGACAGGTTCGCTTGACAAACCACCTGCGGTGCTATTGAAAGCTCTGGCGAATCTACAGGCTTAGCATGAGATGCGGCCTTCCAAAATACCGCAACTCATCGAGGCTATGCTGAAAGCTAACCCTGGCATGAAACGACCCGGCCGTAACTTCAGCTATCAGGGCTCAGAGAAGGACCACCTTTTCCAATCAGACTATGAACACGTTGGTGGGAAGACATGTGCGAATTGCGATGTCTCTCGCACAATCTGTCGGGATGAACGAGGAACCACAGAGCCGATGATCCATTATGGAGTTATTGCTTCAGGCAACACCCTGATCAAAGACGCTAAGTTTAGAGACAGGCTCGCAGAGAGGATAGGCTATCAATGCCTGTGTGTCGAGATGGAAGCTGCAGGCCTGGTTGATAAGTTTCCATGCCTTGTTATTCGTGGTATCTGCGATTATGCCGATAGCCACAAGAACGATCAGTGGCAGAGATACGCAGCATCTACTGCTGCAGCATTTGCTGTCGAGCTTCTTAGCCATGTTCCCGTGAGGCAACTCGCAGAGTCGCCACGAGTCCTTGAGATATTACAATCTCGTGAGTATGCCACTTTCGACATCTTCGAGGTGGAGCCATTGCTGATGTTGATTCAGTGGAAGGCAAAGTGGACTCCATCAGGTAAGTCGTTTTCTAAGTGGCTATGAGTAGTGTTGAAATAACATTTCTACAGCCATCAAATACAGCAGACCGATTTACTATCGACCCTTGAAAAGTTCCCCTCTGTAGCTGAAGCTCTATTCAACTCTTACGCCGAGGAGCATAGCCCCACGTGCCTACCAGAGACACGAGTTCAACTTCTCGCTGATATTGACGAGTGGATCATGAGTGCTGAGTCAAAGACCATATTCTGGCTTAATGGTATGGCGGGAACAGTGAAGTCAACCATATCACGTACTGTTGCACAGCGGCAGTGGGAGATACATTGCCTAGGCGCAAACTTCTTCTTCAAAAGAGGAGAGGCAGGCCGAGGGAATATGTCGAAGCTAGTTCCTACCCTGGCACGGCAATTAGCCATGCATATCCCTTCTATGATCAGTTCGATCAAAAAGGCCATAGATGCCGATCCGTCACTCCCAACCAAAACCCTTGCAGAACAGTTCGAGAAGCTTATCAAAGAGCCTCTCAAGGAATTGGCAGCTTCTTCATCAAGTCCGAATTCTCTTGTCATCGTCATAGACGCCCTCGATGAATGCGAAGAGGAATTTCATATCAAGCGCCTGCTGTCACTTTTCACTAAACTGGAGTACCCAGATTCGCTTAAACTCAGAGTGTTCATTACAAGCAGACCAGAACTTCCGATTCAACTAGGATTCCTGGACATCAACGGCATGTACCAGGGTCTGGAGCTTCACAGTATTTCAAGAGATATCATGGAGCATGACATATCTATTTTTCTGCGACACGAGTTGGACGGCATACGGAAGAGCTACAATTATGTGGCTTGCAGCGACCAGAGGCTAGCTGAGCAGTGGCCGGGGTCTGCCAAGATCGGACAGCTTGTTTCTATGACACAGCCACTGTTCATCGCTGCAGCCACTGTTTGTCGTTTCTTGAATGACGCTGCTCTTGGTGGCCCTGAGGAACTTCTGGCCAGGATTCTTGAGTCAAGTAGCCGTACGCACATGTCTCGGCTCAACGACATCTATGCCTCAATTCTCGCTTTGCAGGTCATCGATAGACCGAGAACAGAGCAAGAAGAGATCGTCAAAAGCTTCCACTCTATCGTTGGCGCTATTGTAACATTAGCTACACCTTTGGCAGTCAGTAGTCTATCGCTATTGCTGAATATCTCCGCTACGAAAATAGATATGAAGATTAAGGTTCTTCAGTCTGTTCTCGACGTACCCAAGAACCCAGAAGCCCCCGTCAGAATCCTGCATCTGTCGTTCCGGGATTATCTCGTGGACCCTGATCTACAAGGGACTACGGACTTCTGGGTCGATGAAAAAGCCATGCACAGGAGACTTGCAAGTCGTTGCCTCTTCATCATGGACTCGATGCTTCGTAAAAACCTATGCAGACTACCTTTTCCGGGAACGTCCTTATCCGAAATTGAAGACCATGAGCCACTAAAGTCCATACCGCCGGAACTTCGCTATGCTTGTCATTACTGGGTACACCATTATGTATCATCCAATATCGAAGAGCACGAGGCCCATGAAGTCTATGCATTTTTAGAAAAGCATCTGCTCCACTGGTTGGAAGCCATGAGTCTCCTCGGCCATATAACCGACTGTCTAACTATGTTACATGTATTAGATACATGGCTAGAGGTAGGATGCCTTCTTCAACTTCGAGAGCACTATACTTACGACTCTAGAAATATTCCTGCGAAGATCTTTCAGACCTTGTCAAAGACTCTTTGAGATTCGCCCGAACTCATCTTTCCATTATTGATGAAGCGCCACTACAAGTCTATTCGTCAGCAATAGTATTCTCTCCAAAAAATAGTATTGTGAGACGTCTTTTCGCAAATCAAGTCCCTAGCTGGCTTCTAGCATGGCCTGTTGTCGATGATGAGTGGGGGCCATGCTCCTTGGTCATAGGTCACAGTGGTGAAGTCAAATCAGCCATCTTCTCACCCGACTCAAAGGCCATCGCAGCGATATATGATGAGAAAACTATTCGCATTCTTTCAACTTCGAGTGGTAAATGTGAGCATGTATTAGCGGGACACTCTGGTGTAATTCAGTCAGTAGTCTTCTCACAGGATTCGAAGATCCTAGCCTCGAGCTCGACTCATGGTACAGTACGAATCTGGAATCTGCAGACGGGAGACTGCGACGAAGTCTTGAAGTATCCCTCACCTACGGGAACGGCTTTTTCCTTCTCTCGCGACTCGAAGGTACTGCTCACAGCAAGTGGAAACCAATTCGTAAGAATCTGGAAGACACAGACTTGGGACCATATCATTCTGAGTGGACACACAGGAGCGGTTAACTCAGCTGTTATCTCACATAACTCCAGGATGATAGCCACGTCGTCCGATGATGCAACAGTAAGACTATGGAACGCACAAACGGGTAGATGTGAGAAGATATTGAAGGGCCATTCAGGAAAGGTCAATGTAGCGACCATCTCGTCTGACAATCAAGTGCTTGTCTCTGCTTCTGTCGACCAAACTTTACGAATCTGGGATCTATATGCGAATAAATGCACAAAGGTGCTCAAGGGCCATGAATGCGATGTCCTGTTAGCGGTATTCTCGCCTGACTCACGCTTAATAGCTTCCGGAGATGTGGGGGGTCGCATAGGGATCTGGAATGCTCGGAATGGAGAATTTATGCACGAACTGAAAAGCTCCTCGTACAAGGGGAAATTCGAGTCGCTGATGTTTTCAGAAGATGCGACAAAGCTGATTGTCATCCTCAACACACGAATAGCTCTGATACACGATATTCAGAGCGGAAAATGTGAACAGGCCTTTGACTTCTCAGCTTCAAGTTTGAACTGGTCAGTTGAGCTTTCTCATGACTTGACGATGATTCTTACGGCTTCTTCGGATGACAATACTGTCCGGATCTGGGACCCTCACACTGAAGGCAAAGGCCTCAAAAGCTCCACAATCCGGAATAACAAGATTCTCGAAGTTGAAAGATCAGCAAATGGGAGAGCAGTGGTGTTGAAGACGGCGAGAGGCCACGAAATTTGGTCTCTTCGCCGAAACAAGTTCAAATGCCTGCTGGCAAGAGACAATCTGCCGTTCAGTAGTAGAGATTTCATTCAATTCTCACCTGATTCCGGCACGGTTATCATTGACAATGAAAGGTCTATTACAATGTGCAGTCTAGAACCGGGAGACTACAGTTGTTGCTTCAAAATCAGTAGCGGGGTCCGGTTATGCCTCTATTCGGAAGATTGCAAGATCCTGGTAACATACCACAGAGATCGCACCCTCTGCTGTTGGCATTTGGAACATCATAACTATAGACGCCTTCCAGATGTCCGCTATATCGACACTAATCGAGGTTCCTTCGATCAGATAACAGGTAGGGACATTATTCTTCACGGTAGTGTTATTCATGTGGCGATACATCCTCGTCAGAAGCTGCGTATGTCGCCCACCTGGCCGGCTCTAAGACGCTATCATACATGGATTACGATCGGGAACGAGAAGTTCTTCAAACTCTCTCCAGAGTGTCTAAATGCCGAAATAAGCATATGGGGGAATATAGCTGTTGTGGATTGTATTTCTGGAAAACGTCTTATCCTAAGCTTTGACGTTGGCGAAACTGGGCTGCCGCCATCTTGTATGGAAAGGGAGAAGAACCTAGATGATTTTGACTTTTGGAACCTCGAGAGTGAGAATCATCTATATGATTCCGACCCTGATGCCTTTATGGAGTATTCGTTATGAAGGTTTCGGCTAGATAGACTTCCTTTAGCACAAAAAGCTGCCCTCGGAAAGCCAAGCAATTTGAACTTTGAGGATAATAAAACACTATTAACATAGACCTCAGATTGATATCGCTCAGTACCATAGCTTCTCATTTGGCTCGACACCCTTCTCTTTGCAATGGTCATAATAGAGCTCCGCAAAACTAAAGATGTCCATTGTCTCCCTCAAGCTGTCATCATCATTAAAGAACTCGAGGCTTCCGGTAATAGTAAACACCACCTCGGCACCAGCACCCATAAACAGCGTGTGAATAGTTCCTGGGTTTTCAACAACATAGTCCCCAGGTCCAGCGACCCAGTCATACCTACAAATGTCAGTCAATACACTACAGATTGAGGTTAGATACTCACTCTTTGTATCTCCAATTCCCAGAAAGTGTAACAGCTGTGACTGTACCTCGATGCCTGTGCTTTCCGAGCCAGCAATCGACAGGCGTTCTTAGCCCAATGACGAAACTACCAGATCTCGTTTCAAATCGGAGAGGCTTGAGCTCTAGCGTTCCTGTCCATGGATGCCACAGAGTGTCTTTGCTGGAGTTGACGTAGACATCTGGAGAACTGTGCTTGTCGGTGAACACGAGGGCCTTTCGGTCTTTATCTGTGAGTACTGATTCACCCTTGGAATGCTCCAAGAGATCAGAACTCTTTTGAGTATTCTCTGGTGTATCTTGAGTCTGGGCTGGGGCCATGGTGAGGGAAGTATCAAGGCAGATAGAAAGCGTTCTAGACGGGATTGTTGCAGTGAACAATTTGCTCTCCTAGTCAGACGAGTGAGGGTCAGGAGCCTGATTTATATGCTCAACAGCACGCTGACTAAATGGACGCATCTGATACGTGTCGTGTAATTTTGAGTTGGCATGGTTGGGTAGTTTTATGCAATGTGTAGATCAATGCTACCCCAGATTTCCGAATGACTCGGTGATTGCTGTCTGGCACTGAGCGGTGTAAGCAAAAATAGAAATTGTGTCGCCAATTTACCGTTCTTGTTCTTCGGACTTTGGCTTACCTGGGAAATCCGTAGGGGCTAACCGTCTGTGCCGCCCTCCTGTTGTTGCTCCCCCGCGGCAGGGGACCTTTTCTTGGGGAAGATCGGCAAAATGTTGGCTGCAGACGTTGGGCATCGCTGCAGCGCTTTGACTTAGGTTACTCATGAAGAGACTGTCATGACTCGCTCAAAGGCGCTCTGCAGCGGTATTTACGGGAATGAAAGGATACAGCAGATGCTGTGCCTCAAGAACCGAGTCAATGGCGAAATTGTGTGATGCTGGTGTGGGATGGATGACCATAGGTGGGGTAACTCAGCTGGAAATGCTTTACAGCTAACACTCAGAAGTGAAGAAGCTTGCATTTCTTCGGTAGAAAATGTAAAACACACAGACATGAGCTCACGCTGTCAGAAGTGAGATTTTCTGATCAAATCCATGCTAACGGATGACGGCCGACATTGACGCAGAAAGAGGCAAGAAAACATTAAATTTATTGACAGTTACGGGGTAGGCAGCATTGAGATCTGCTATGCCACTAACAGAGCGCCCTGACTCCACACGGCAAAGGAGATAATCAACTAAGACCAGGAAACTTAAAGAGCGTTATCAGATACGCGATAAGACGCCAGCCCAGGACAAATTACCGACGAACCTAGCGTACTACAAGGACAAGCAGCCGACGTTCCACTACCCGTAAATCTCCATAATCTTGCATCAAAACCATGGATTCAACACCCGTCGCTCGACGTCGCCGCCGAAGACGCGTTGCCGAAGAGAACCGGAAACGTGCACCTCGAGCGTGAGTCTCTAGAGAGCAATGGAATTGACTCAGAACTGATGATATCACCGTCATCAGGTGCGACCGATGCAAGGCTCGGAAGAGCAAGTGCATTGAGTCAAGTCCAGGCATTTGTCAAAGATGTGAAGCTGGTCAGCTTAGTTGTCGCTTCGACAGGTATGTGACAACTGCATGATTGATAAACAGGTCAATCTAACAAAATGCAGAGATAGGTTGTCTCCGCGACAGAGTCAAAGCCCAATGCCCGCTAGAGATGCTACCATTACTGCCGTAGCTGCCTCGTCTCAAACAGGAGCAACACCACAAGAGAACATCTCCATAGAAAGCCGTAAGAACGATCACATATTTATGTATAAACTGAACTGAGAGATGCAGACCAGACTGAAAGCATATTGTGGCCACGGTTCCTGACCAGACTACGCGAAGCCTTTTCTTTGGACCCGATATCAGGCCCAGAGGAGCAGGATATGGTCAATCTACAAGCTGTAAGTATTGTTTCCACACCTGAAAGTCATATGAAACTGACTTTATCTAGAATATTACGCGACCAAACAACCCATCGCTTGCAGAACAGGTTCGCCTCAAAAAGATTGTCGACTCGTTTCCTCCCCGCTCCATCGCCGAGTTTCTCGTTCACGTCTGTATCAGACGCGGCACAGATGTCTTCTTCTACTTCGACCAAGCACAGCTCATTCACGAGATCGAGCAGTTTTACACCAATCAAACGTGTCCGTTGAGGTTTGACCCCAGCTTCATCTGTCTCGCATTGACAATCTTTGCACTCGGCAGCCACTGGACCCCTTTGGAGCGACCAGGTCATTCGCGAATCGATGAACACGATCCCGGGCGCTTGTTCTTCGAGCAGGCCAAAGTCCTTGTACCAGATGTAATAGAGCTTCCAGGCCTCAGATCTATCCAAGTGTGCCTGATACTCGGTGTCTATCTTATGCCGCAGAATGCAGTCGGATCTTCTTACGTCTACACGGGCATGGCTTTGAGGAAGGCTCTGGCATTTGACCTGCATCAGGACTCGGATGATCAAACGATGGATGCGCGAGAAAGAGAAGTTCGTCGGCGGCTCTGGTGGTCAATATACTCACTTGAAAGGTAAGTTCATGCCAATCCTCGTGTTGGCTCCATACATACTGATGCCAAGCAGGTGCTCGACGATAAAGCTCAATAGGCCACGATCAGTAGCACCTGAGATCATTACGGTCTCTTTACCGAATTTTCTGCCAGAATTTGATGATTCCCAGAAGTTCAATAACGTTCTTCTCCAGATTGCATTCGCACGTCTCATATCTATTTTGGACAAAGTGGCTGACTGGGAGTACGTCGCAGCCTGCTGCTCCACTTCGTATGCTAACATTTGCAGGTCAACAGTAACAAACCCTCCACGCCAGGCAGACACAGTGAGCCTGGAGAACCAGCTAAGAGAGTGGAAAGACTCATTGCCTGAAACCTTTGATCTGGAGACGATTCCACCTCAAGACTCACGCTATCGCGCCGTCTTTCACATCTGGCTTAACTACTATTATGCATGGATTGTGATGGGTAAGATGTCTCTCATTACCGTTGCGAGAATGGCTCTTCGGCAACATCTCGGAGGTGACTCAGAGCCGTGCAACATTGACGACAAGGCCGAAAAGCTATCAAAGTCATGCGCCAAGGCTTCTAAGAAACTGCTTCAGCTCTTTGAGGATCTGAACCAGACTGGTTATACCACGCGATTCTCATTCACCGACTTCCAAGGCTGCAGTATTGCGACAATCGTCACTCTCATAGCAGGTATCCTTGATAGAGACCCCGGATACGAAAGACGCGTTAGATTTGGTCTAGACTTCTTGAGCAGAATGGCGACAGGGAACCCAAATGCCCAAGTTGGTGTTCGGTTTGTCGAAGCTCTTCGGTCCATCTCGAACGAGGCCTGGAGTAGGCTTAGTCGGTCTAGGCAGCCTCCTGCCAACGCTACTGACGAGGGGCTACAATCGTCTGCGTATAACGAGTGGGCAGAGTGGCTGTCAAACCAAGAACAGTCCCAGAGTGCTATGAACGTCGAGGCGACTAGCGATGGCGCATTAGGTGCTGATCAGAATACACAGGTACCTCCAGGCACTGACGCTGAGTTCTGGTCTACGGGGCCTGAGGTTATGGAATGGAGCTCACGCACTGATGCAGTTCTCGAGCCACTCACGGTTCCACAGCCCCAGGCAGGGGAGCAGCTCGATCCGTTTGAGACATATCGCTTGTCGGCGATGTACAGCGAAGACCAGCCATTTTTGATGGGGCTCACAGGCTTTGGTGTGCTAGACTTTGCAGGCTATCCTCCTGATCTTGCACCATGAAGCTCAGGGGTAGGCAATTGAGATTTTGAGAATCGAATGCAATGATGGCTCATTGGAATTTTTATAACCCAAGTGTGACTTTGCACACAACTTTGAACAAGCCGAAGCGTGGTATGAATTGATTATCACACATACAATATTAAAAGTGTAGTCCTTGAGGCAGAAAAAGACAACGTGTATTGTTGCTTTACCCAGCTCGATACTCAATGTGCATATTGTTCCTGCCTTTGTTCCTAGCATTCATCAAATTCTACAATACCGAATTGAACCGAATCGGGATCCCACCATCAACCTCCAGAGACTCCAACTGACTGCGATACACTAAACCGTCCTTCATAACCGCCAAGATGTATTTTTCCGGGTGGTCAAAGATTTCGATATTATCCAATGGGTTCTTATCCATGATCAAAACGTCCGCCTGGAAGCCCTCTTTCAGCTGACCTAAAGTAGCCTCGCACCCCATCATTTTAGCAGGATTTACAGTCGCACTTCGCAATATCTCAAGAGGCTTGAGCGCTTGAGAGCGCAGTGAAAACTCTTGTGTCTGAGCAGAGCCAAGCGGACCAAGGAGATCGCTGCCGTAACACATCGTTACACCAGCTTCTGAAGCAATGCGGAGAGCCTCGAGACCAGATTTCAAGACTTGCGCATTCTTGACTTGCGATTCGGGAGGCAAGAAGTTCTTCCACTTGTCGGTGGCCATTTGCGCATACGTGATGAGTGTTGGGGTAAGATAGACGCCCTTCTCAGCCATGAGGCGAGCTGTCGGGGCATCAACAAAGTTACCATGCTCAATACCCTTGACTCCGTTGTCGATGCAATGTCTGATAGCCTTAGTGGTATATGCATGCGCTGTGACAAAAGTGCCAGCGTTGTTGGCACACTCCACCATCGCTTGAATCTCCGACGTGGTAAATTGCAGCTGTTCCAGTTTGTCGGTCGGTGATGCAACGCCACCAGATCCCATAATCTTGATAAAGTCGGCTCCGCAGCGAACCTCATCGCGGACCGCGGCCATGCACTCTGGTACGCCATTGCAGATGCGGCCCAAAGACCCAATGGCGTGTCCGCCACAGCATTCATGCTTCTCGTAAGAACTTCTCAAGTCACCGTGGCCACCTGTTTGCGAAAGCGCATGACCCGAAATAAACAGACGAGGGCCGGGGAAAACTCCCTCTTCAATGGCCTCCTTCAGTGGAAGCTGAGCGCCGCCGCAATCACGAACAGATGTGAAGCCACGGTAGAGCATTTGGGAGGCGACGTATGGCTGCCGCAAGAGTGAAATGTCATTGGGGTTGCCAAAGACACGGGATAGGTCTGTGAAGCCCGGTGTCGCGCAGAGATGAACATGGGCGTCGAATAGACCTGGGCATAGGTATCGACCTTTGCAGTCCACGACGTTGTAGCCATCGGGATACTGGTCCGGTGTTGAGGAGTAGACGGTGTCAATTTTGCCATTTTTGGTGGACAGCGATGCGTCTTCGAGGATGTTACCCGTTGAGACGTTAATGATGTTGGCGTGAATGAAGAGATGCTTCTTGGGAGGGTGACGAAGCCATGGCTTGATGTCTGCGCCGGGTACAGTATCAATTTGAGTCATGTTGATGAGATAAAAGATGATACTATCTCCTTTCAACGACAAGATAAGGCAAGTAAAATTGAGATATCGACCGAGAAACCATCCAAGACAGTGGCTTTTTATCACAATCTCTTCTCAATCGCCCCTCGCGCTGTGTAACACTCTTCGCCGATCATTGCCGATAGCGGGCGAGATTATCGCAGTCGGCAACATGGCCATCGGCAAAATGTCACTATTCCCGACATTGAGCCATCGGATCGATGGTCTATCTCGTCGGCTCCATGTCCTCCCCCGCATTGTGATAAGGTTTTCCCCATAGTGGCTCCTGTCACCGAATATCCGATGCCCGGAGCTTGTCATTTGATGACTTTTTGATAACAGCGAACCGAGCTGTTGGGATCATGATATAATTGAGGTCTTCCCCACGAAGGATCAGTGCTGTCCATCATGCACCTGCATTGACATTGTCTAGACCATTTCTTTGCTTCATCTTCAATTCACTGTTATGGATAACGCCCTTGAGAAGAAAATGTCTGCGCCCAAGTCTGATGAGCCTGAGGCAAGGGGCGAGATCCTTGACATGGACGATTCATACACTCCTGAAGAAGAGAAGGCGGTTCTTCGCAAGATTGACATGGTCATTCTGCCATTTGTAAGTCGCTGAATTGCAATTAACCTTGTTACATGACTCACAAAATATACAGATGTGCTTCGTCTTCTTCCTCCAATACCTTGACAAACAAAGTCTTAGCTATGCCGCTGTCTTTGGTCTGATTGACGACCTCAATATGACCAGCGCACAATACTCCTGGTGCAGCTCCATTTTCTACGTCGGCCAACTGGTCGCGGAGTATCCCTGCATCTACCTCATGAGCAGACTGCACCTCACCAAGTTTGTGGGAGTCACAGTGTAAGTGCATCGTTCTCTGCTCCGAGTTCTCTCTAACGGGCTTCTAGTATCGTATGGGGCACTATCTGCATGTGTCTCGCAGCTCCTCATAACTTCGCCGGTTTCGCCGCTGTTCGTTTCCTCCTCGGCTTCAGCGAAGGTGCCGTATCACCTGCCTTCGTCACCATCACGTCCATCTGGTACCGCAAATCGGAACATACACTTCGCACTGCTCTCTGGGTCACCATGAATGGCGTTGCACAAGTTGTCGGATGTCTTCTCATGTACGGCATTGGAAAGAATACGTCTCTCGGTCTCGCGCCATGGCGCACTCTGTTCCTTGTCTGCGGTGCCATGACAGTCGTCGCTGGTATCGCGTTCTTTACGCTCATGCCCAATGGCCCAAGAGATGCCTGGTTCTTGAGCCCCAGAGAACGCGAGGTGCTGTCAATGCGCATGGCTCGGGATCGTGAGGGAGGTGACAAGACGAGCTTCAGCACCAGTCAACTCCGAGAGACGCTCATGGACCCCAAGGCTTGGGCGGTCTTCTGGTTCGGTGTTCTGGTCACGATGCAGTCACCCGTGCTTACCTTTGCATCTCTTGTCATCAAGTCGGTCGGTTACACGCAGCTCGAGACTATGCTCTACACGGCACCATCGGGAGCAGTTCAGATCGGACTCTTGTGGGTTGGCGTTGGTCTCTGCACTTTGTTTCCTCGACAGAGATCGTTAGTCGTTCTGGTTCTGATTATTCCACCTCTTATTGGCAATGTCTTCTTGATGAAGCTTGACGTCAGCGCTGGTTGGGGCCTGATCGCTGCATCATGGGTTGTAAGTATGATGATTCCTTGTATCTGACATCTGCTGACCTTTTGGGTAGTCGTCTTGTATCACAGCTTCAATGTCGATCCTTCTCTCACTCTCCGCGTCGAATGTCAAGGGCAACACCAAGAGAGCTTTGGTAAACTGCATGTTCTTCATCGGATATTGCGCAGGCTGCATTGGATCCCCCCAACTTTGGACTCATGGTCCCCGATACCGAGAGGGCGTCATCACCAGCATTGTCACCTGGTGTCTACTGTTCCTGACGATGAATATTTATCGAACCCTCTGTATTCAAGATAACAAGAAGAGGGACCTCAATGGAGAGTGTCACAGCACTGGGGAGGTCATTTTGGATAAGAATGGCTTGCCCAAGTCTGACTTGACAGACAAGGAGGACAGGGCGTTCCGATATAGTTATTAAGTGGCTATGAGATTGACATGTATCATAGGAGACGTGTGGCTGATGATTGGTGCAATGTTCGTGGCAAGAAATTTCAGCTGAGATATCATTGAGAGTACTCTATAGAAGCCCCAACTTTTCGCAAGATTAAGCACTCCGTGTGCCATTAAAAGACTTCTTCTGGATCCAAGCATCAACAACACCAGCAATCTGCTTGTTATTCTTCTCAGCATACAAGAAATGACCGTTGCCCTTGATACCCCAGTCGGCCAGCTTGATCCACTCAGAGAAGTCGATAACACAGTGATCGCAAGAGATGCGAGAAGAAGCTTCACCAATTAAGAGCAGGAAGGGACCTTGTTGATCTGGTGAAGCTTGCGAGCGGGCTCGACTTGAAGATAACAGTTGCGGTGAGCGAGAGTCTCCTCACCAACGGACTCACTTTCAAGTTCTGAAGAACAGTCTTAGCAAAGGCTATCGGAACAAAATGTGTGGTGAACTTACCGAATGGGTTGCTGACTGGAAGGTCGTAAGTCACAGGCGTGTTTGTCAAACCACAAGGCGAGCTAGCATATCCACCTAGTCCCTCACATAAGACCAGAAAGGCGAAGTAGCAGCTTCAAGATTGATGCTGCCCGCGATGTATCCAGGGCAATCGTTGGAAAGCAAAAGAGGGTTCCTGCTATCGAGCGAATGGGAGATGAGAAAGGCCCTTCTCTCCAAGAAGGGAGAGCAGCTCACAACCACCAGCGTGGAAAGCGTTCTCTTGGCCGACGAAGTTGATAGTAGGAGGAAGCAGCGACTTCTTGAACTGGTCGTACACAGGGTCGCCATCAGCTCAAGTACCAGGCCACTGAGTATACAAATTGGCCTGAGGATAAGTGTCATAGTTCTCATGAGAAGAAGAACTTCATGACAGTCTGAGTAGCTGAACATAGCCTCTCTCGGTGAAGTGGCTTTCTCGCTTCACCGATGGGCATTTTCACGAAAGAAATCTCCTGTTGGTATTGGCGAAGCCTCATGGCTTTCGATGCCTAGCTGAGAGTGCATGTCACCAACACTCTGATCAACGTGGTACTGTATACCTCAGCAATCGCAAGAAGATGGCTGCGGAGCGTGCTTCTCGATCCTCGGATAAGTTTCTCTGATCTTCGTGACGATCCTCATTAGAAAAGTGGTGCGCAAAAGTCCGGTTCAAAAGGCCGCTCTGAGCATCGGAAGAGGTTTAACAGATGTTATCAAGAAGTTTATTATGGCATCAGGTATTTATACACATCGATGGTTTTATGGTGACTTTTAAATCACGACTAGCTGTTCCTACTCCCCGTTGCGCGGAGTCTTGACAATCCTTTGACATCTCAGTCACCCAAGTAGAAGTAATGCTGGCCAGTAAACTCAGCACAGTCAACACTAATGCTGTTGCTCTGCGACTCGACGTCCCAGGTCTGGCAATCCGAGGAGCAATCATTAGTAGGACAGGCTCCCATCTTCGCAGGCGTTCTGCTGTCGGTGCCGGCCACAAGGGCTTGGAATGCCATGAAGCATTTGCCATCGGGACAGATATCGGAAAGGTCTGCGCAGATGTTGTTGCCCTTGACCCAACTCAGAGGCTGCGACTTTTCGCCAGCGGCGAATTGAGGACAGCCGTCGTCTTTGACCTTGATTTGGCCACCGTATTGAGCTGAAGTGAGGCCGATGAAGAGGAGGGCTGATGCGAAAATGGGCTTCATGATGAACGTGTTTAAGTTGAGGCTTGAGTTTGCAGGAAAGAATGAGACTGGTTGAACTTCTTGATTCTCGACGAAATTTCGGAAGTCTTATGAGATGCAAGAAAAGATTTAGTGAAGGTAGATACATATAAATGGCTGCTGTCTCTCGCTTCATGATCATCAGCATCTTTGGTGACGTGTTGGGTTATTTCCTCGTGTCGTTGATCTTCATTATGTTTTGCCCATATCATGGAAGCAACTCGTCAGCATCAGATTTTAGTTCATCTTGGTTTTATATCACACGGCGAAAAACATGGCAGTGCTCAAAATGGCGGAGTTGAAGGAATAACAGTGGATAACACCACCCACAAAAGGATGCAGAAGGAATGTTTGATCGGCGGACACAGACTTGTCTTAATCACTCCACTTCAGAATCCCGCATTCAGGCTGAGCTGTTCAGGCCATCATCAGTTGCCAATCCGATAAGTTTAGTAGGTATAGAAGTCCCCTCATGTCTACATCCTCTGAAATTTCGTTTTAAACAATAAATAATTTATTACAGGCAAACAATGAGTTCAGGCGCCCTTCAGTCACAAGCATTAGGTTCTTTCACAAACCACATTTGGCGATCATGGCCTGGGCCGGTTAGTTGTTGTTGGCATTCGATTTTGGCGATTAGCGCAATTTTAAGTACTTTTACCTAGCTAGTAAACCACATGCCATCGAACTCCGCTACAGCAGGTTTCAACCTGTTCATCTTCCGTAGTATAGTGGTCAGTATGCAAGCTTGTCACGCTTGAGACCCGGGTTCAATTCCCGGCGGGAGAGTCGCCTCATGATATAATCATGCTTTCGTTTTTTTTGGGTTTTGCTGGATTTTTTTATTTATTCTTCAACTCATCATCACTTCTCTATTTAAGCGTCTAATAATTATAATTACATTTAACAAGATCCTCTAATACCACTAACCCAGCCTGCAATTGCCATCGAGCCTTGGTTCTTCGAGGCGTCAGTAGTTAAGAAACATTGCGTTCCAGAATGAGTAAAGATGACGCAGTTGGGATCGTTGAAACAAGCCTGGGAACATTGCTCCAATGTGCTGCTGCTGTCGGTCAGAGGGATGCCTCCAATCACAATGTCGCACTGAATCTTGAAGGTGTCGATACACTGCTGAGGGCTTGAGGGGCATATGATATCCTGCGAAGCTGCTGTGGTGGTTGTTGTGGCTGCTTCAGTGGTGGTTTCAGTTGTTGAGTCGAGAGTAGATGTGAAAGTGGTGGTGGTGGGGTCCTCGGTCGTTGATTCCTCTGTGGTAGTGTCTGTTGTTGTCTCCTGTGTAGTGGTTTCTGTGGTTGATGCCTCAGTGGTCGGTTCGGCTGTTGTCTCCTCTGACGTGATCTCTGAAGTTGACTCCTGTGAAGTAGTCTCAGTTGTCGACTCCTCTGAAGTAGTCTCCGTTGTTGACTCCTCTAAAGTGCTGATTTCTGTGGTTGTCTCTTCTGAAGTGGTTCCTGATGTCTGCTGAGTTGTACTCTCGGTTGTCACAACCTCGGTAGTAGTAGTAGTATCTGTTGTCTCCTGGGTGGTGGAGATAGTGGTTGACTCCTCCGTAGTGAGGTTTACTGTAGTCTCAACGATGGAAGTTTCTGTCGTTGTTTCTTCAGCAGCGCTTGTTGTGGCTTCAGCCGTAGTGCTGGCTTCCTCTGTCGTTGTGCCAATCTCAGAAGCTGGGAAATCTGCGGTGCTTGAGGTGAGCTCTTGGGCAGTGGAGGACTCAGGTTCAACGATTTCCGTGCTGGAAATTACGTCTACAAAGGTGCTTATATCTGACGTGAAAATCAAAGTGCTAAAGGGAACGATAGAGGACTTTGAGGTCTCTGGTGGTGGTTGAAAGGAAGATGACATGTTTGACCATCTGAATGTGCTCGATGGCATGGGTTGTGTAATAGGATTCTGTGTCGTTACAACCCCGTTTGACTCTGTTGTTACCACTAGAGGCTTGCTTTCTGTCTCCATGGTTGAGACCCCCGGGGGAAGTTCGTCGGAAGACGAAGGGATCGAGATAATTGGTCCAATGGATGATACAGATGTGAATTGTTGAGCCTCGCTTGTAGCAGAGGCGCTTGTAGTTACGTCTCCATTTACACACTGTTGAACTACAGCCGAAATTAGTCTTGCGCAGTCCGTAATCCAAGTGCTAACTTACCTCCAATAGCGGAGAGTTGGACCGCGATGCAGCCAGCAGGTTGCGAAGAAAAGGTGATATAGACTACACCATCTGATGGGGTTTGACAGAAGCCGGCCTCACCATTTGGAATGATCCGTGAGCTTTGGAAGCGAAGGATGTCCCCGTCACGGAAGAATGTTCTAGTGATGGCACCACTAGGAACAGGCCCCTGCTGGCCGCCAAACACCTTGTAGTCCTCTCCGTTGAAGTAGATGGGGACATTGCCTTCTAAGAGCTGCCCATCAAGCAAGTTGAAGACATCTGCATTGTCACAAATCTCTGACGGGGAGCCGATGAACCCTCCCAGATCTCGCCTCCGCAGTCGATTGTTGCCTGGGGTATTAGGAACAACACGGAAAACTACTTGCCCGTCAAGAGTACTGGGACCTGTAGTAGACGAAGGAGGAGCTGTCTCGACCTCTGTAGTCACTACCGAGGAGGTAACACCTGGTGAGAGGGAAAGGAATGATGAAGGGTTCAGAGTCACGGAGATATCCAGGCTCGTAGAAGAGTCGATACCAGGCAATGAACTCTCTGGAGGCGAGCTTGTGGCAGCTGAAATGGGGACGAGGTAGGTCGATAGGTAGGTCACACACCAAGATTCGGGCATCTGCTCCAGATCACGAAGAGCGACAACTGGAAGGGCCAAACTGCCCAGTAGGGAGATGATCCCTGACTTGACCATGATGCTCCGTTAGAGAACTTTGGTTTTGCAAAATCACAAGCAGAGCAAATACGAATATTTAAGATGCCGACTGCGATTTGACCTGTACGAGCAGCATTCTTGGCATTCGTCACTCAAATGAAAAGGCATAATGCGTATTAGACCTGTGATCGCCCAAAGTGGACATCAAAGAGGATCATGAATGTTTTTGCGACTTCTAGACCTACCAATGCCAAGACTTGGAATGTTCTTTGGGGGAATCTACAGACCGAAATAAAACGGTTGCAATGGTGAGAACTTTGGAGAATCTTAGTGGGTGCTACTTGTGAGCTTGCGCTTCAACGGCACGCCCGACCACCAAGTTGATTCAGACTCCCTTGCAGTAATTTTAGAATATATTTATCAGAAATCAGACGGTTTTGAAATAATTGAGTTACCTCGATTGAGTTTAATCAGACGGCAGCTAGTGCCGGACTGATGTAAGGGATGAAGATTATTGATTTCAGCCATTCCTGTAAGCTGATGGCTCACATCACGCGCCTCACACACGAGAAAACAGTTGTTTAAAGAAATCACTTCAAAGAACGATGCTACCAATCTGCAAAGTCCGAACAACGAGATTAGACAGTAAACCGGCCCGGAAGCAGTAACTGGAACCAAGTTTTCCGGGAGATCAACTGTCGTTAGCCGATATTTATTGAAAGAACTAAAACGAAGCAAGGGGTAATCGTGGTCTCGGAATTAAGCGCCACGGCAATCTCAAATGGACTTCGGGTCTTTTCATTGGCTCCAAGCCTGAAGTCTCTCAAGCCGAGATGCCATCCGAAATACGTTCACCAATTTGAATGCCTTACGACATTTTCGGGAAACCAATGGTTGAGTTTGATGCACGACGACGTCGCGAAAATGCCGCACCCGAGGTAATGCATCAAAACCATAGACAGCTTTCGAGGTGTCTAGATCCATTAGAGGGCCCTCAACGATATTAACAAGCATTCCAGTAGGCGCAAAGCTTCTACAGCGGCGAATGAAGTGTCATGAAGCAGGCCTTAGCTGTGAACCGGCATGGAGATTGACAGGCTTGCTTTTGGAGTTTCATAACCAACCCATTGTCATATATGCTGTTGGAAAGAAACTGGGTTACATACAAGGCGAGATACTTCTGCAGCCCAAGTAAATTAATGATACACTTGAAAGCCACAAGGGGAAGGATGAAGCGACAGGTCGTCGCAGATGTTATCAGCGTAAGTTATTACAATATCGCGATAAGACACCTCCAAGGTGCACCGTGAAACATTACCTAATCGGCTATCAAGATAGGGCATTTCTCGTATCAGTCATTGTTCCCCAACTAACGTCAAGTCGTTAGAAAGCGGGGTTCATAATTCGCGTCTTCCCCTGTCAATCGCGTGGGAGCAAGATAAGGTAATCCTCACTTGAACTCTTGGCTTTACAACGGCCACTGATATCGAATACTAAAATTTGAGACTGCTGGATGAAATCTGGACAACAATGCGGAATATTCGCCTCGATTCTCTGTCGTCGGATCGTGAGGTTGCTTCTCAAAGTGAGTAAGGTCAAAATCTACTGAGGATTATTTACTCATTCTTCAGATTGCAACACATGCGTGAGAAGGCGAATAAAATGCGACCGAACTGTTCCTTCATGTCTGAAATGTTGTAGCCGAGGACTTGATTGTCCAGGCTATGGTTTTCGCTTGAGATGGGATCAGGGAGTGGCTAGCAGAGGGCAGCTGACAGGGAAATCAGTCCCAGTAAGGCCTCGGATCAAGCATAATGCACCACGCATACACAAACAAAGAACACCTCACACGGGGAGGTCCACCGATGGCGAGAACTCTCCCTGTTACCGACCTCAAGTAGCCACCGAAAACTCCCTGGTCGTATTGCCGCACACAAAGCAGAACGTCGATCTTGTCGATCGTCACGTCCGACAAGCAGCCCACGCAGTCCTC
The DNA here is from genome assembly GCA_013395995.1 of Fusarium pseudoanthophilum. Taxonomy (NCBI): domain Eukaryota; kingdom Fungi; phylum Ascomycota; class Sordariomycetes; order Hypocreales; family Nectriaceae; genus Fusarium; species Fusarium pseudoanthophilum. The sequence goes on from JAAOAR010000187.1 coordinate 53,988, forward strand.
TTTCAACATTTCAGCCATGAAGTCGCTTCAAGGCTTGCGTGGCTGGATGGACCCAAGAACCCTTGGCGAACTCTCGTCCTTCCTCTTGTGCAACGCTCATCCTGCTTACGGCTATCGACACTAGGGTTGGCAGCAGCACATATGTCTGTTGTGTCTCCCCAGGATAAGGCTGCACTTGTTCAGATTCACCGAAGTCTTCGAGATGCGACTCTATGTCACCTGAACCGGCAGATGGAATACGAGCGGAACCGCGAAGTATCAGGGCGCGATAACAATACCCAAGTCTCGGTTCTGATCGAGATCATCCTCACCATGATTTCTCTATGTTATGCAGAAATGTTCATGCCGAACTCGACGGGATGGAGACTTCACCTCAGCGGTATCCGCACAGGGCTCGAGAGATATGACCCAGCAAATCCACACGAAAAGGCAATTGCTCAGTTCTTCGTGGAAGAGCTTGACTATCTGGAGGTTTTCGGGAGCATATCCTCCTTCAACTCAAGCTTGAGACGCCATAAGCCCCTATCACAACACGCGACGTCTGGTGACTACTTCAGAGAATTTACAGAAGCGCTGTATGAGATTACGGTTACGGAGAGAAGCCGAGATCGCACTTTTAAGACAGGAAAGATACTTGTTGACACTGATATGGCCGTCTGGCAAGACAAGCTTACAAGGTCTTATAATTCCGTTTGCGCCCGCATTGACTCTACGCCGTCAAAAAATGTCGCTCACCAGATAGGCCTCAAGTCTGTTCTCAAAGCCCAGTACTACGCTTGCCTGGTGTACAGCTACCAAGCACTGGCTTCCGATCTCGAGAAGAGAGTCTCAATCCCTCCACTGGTTGACTCTCTTTACAACGAGATCATCTTCATGACATCTTGTCCAAGAGAATCTGTTTCGCACAACATCTCATTTCCGCTATTCATACTCGGGACAACCAGTCAATTATACACCCAGAATCAAGTCATGATCGAGAAGCTTTTCACCGAAAACATAGCTGCGACAGGTTTCTCGTGTAATTCGGCAGTACTGCAGTTCTTGAGAGACTTTTGGAACGCAACAGCAGCTGGGTCGGCTCAGAACTGGATACAGTATGCAAGAGACAATGAGGAGCGGATAAGCCCATTTATTGTGTTCTGATATCGGGGGCCGACTTTACATGAGCACTGTCTCTTCATCCTCCACTCCAAACAGCACCTTCATTGGGTCTTGGTAGTTCATGAACCCCAACGATGGCTTACAAACGCCATAGCCAAGCAACCTTTGCGCCTGTGGTGTGAGCTGCCTGGCTCGCTCCAATGGTACCATGAGAAACTGGTTCTCTGCAGGGCGAAGAGTCGGCTTGCAGAGGAAGATCCCTACTGTCTCGCGATACTCGTTTCTGTGTACTCTATCAGCATCAAACTGGCTGGTAACGTGATTGGGCATGTACTTACTGGGTAATATTCTGGCCACCAGCATGATACAGGTTGCCCAGAAAGATGAAAGCATCGCCTGGCTCTAGTTCTGCGGGTACGGCTTCTTCGTCATATGGTCGGCGCTCACTGTCCCAGAGATGAGATCCCGGGATGCCGATCGTGGCGCCGTTCTCCCGGGTGGTTTTAGTGAGAGCCGTTACACAGCCAATCATTACTGGGAGCTCTTTGTCATGGGGATGATAGTCACTGCGTCCGATCAGCAAAGGGTTCCAGACCAATGAGTCTCATGCAAGATTATTCTATGGCTAATTCCAGACCGTGGCGAAAGGGTATACTCACTCATCATCTCGATGCAGAACCTGTTGTTTGCCACCTGGATTAACCCGAAACGCCACAGTCGACGAAACAATAGGCTTTCCGCTGACAGTAATCCTCTTGTCCCGCTCCCAATACGTCAGCGACGAAGAGCACAGCTCATTCGCGACATCGATATACAGAGGATTACAGGCAAGTTCAACGCACGCATCAGAAACATTGAACAAACCAGTTGCTCTTTGGGTTGTGAGGGGAAAGAATCCCGACAGGTCTGGAATATCAGAGTCAAAGTGCGGTTTGAGATCTGCTCTGATCTGTTCTGCTAGCTGGCGAGATATAAGGTTCTCGACAATTACGCCGCCGTCGCGTTTGATGGCTGCGACAAGGTTCTGTGGCGTTGTGGATGGTTCCGCTGCGTCGAGACGCGCGAAGGATGGTTTAGTGTTAGCAGTGCTCAATGAAGCCATTTTGAAACAGTTATAAGATTGATAATTGCAATTGAGACTCCTTCGAAGTCCTTATCATTATTTATATACGTTATCATGACTTTCTTCATCTTGATATGACTCTATTGTTACAATGAAGCTGCATTCAATGGTTCTCACTAGCTCGTCACTATTCCAAGATAGGTTGGTCGGCAGAGAAAAGCCCAAGCCACTTTACCATCGATCCAAGGCCTAGGAACTCACATGAGCATGCTAGCCCGGGCCAGGCTGGTCGGGAGAGAAACGGCAGCGCGGTGTATCCCGGGGAAGGCTTAACTTGGCTGCCCGGGAGAGAAACGAGGCCCTTGCGTGGAATGATGGCAGCTGTAAACGATAGCAGGCTAGTTCATTATTGGTGGTTGCTATCCTGGTGTTATCTTTCCCCGCATTCTCGACCAGGATCTAGATTGCAGTATCTGGTCATGTTGCTTTGTGCATTCGCATTGGGAAATTAGTTATAGATCTTCCCGATCTCAGTCCGTCGTCGCAAACTCTCCCTTTAAACCATTGTTCCCAAATTGGTTCCTATTTTGCATCTTGGCATTGTTCCTATACTCCCCAGTCCATGATCGCGCCACATTCTCAACGACGATATCATCTACCTCCGAACTCCACTGGATATGGACCCCCCTAAAGACGACATCAAGGCTGAGCCAATCTCTTACGCTGGATCCGTTCACGAGGGCAGCCAGTTTGATACTGACGATGCGTATCTCAAGTCTCTCGGAAAGACTGCCGAGTTGCATCGCGTCTACAACTTCTGGACATGTGAGTCTTCTTCAGCAGTTTCTTGGTCTTCAACACTAACAGCAGCACAGTATGCGCCTACCAGGTAATGATCAGTGCGACATGGACGTGCGTCGTCGTATTCTACGGTGTCATCTTTGACGTGGGTGGACCAGCCTCGCTTCTCTACGGTTCCATCATCGTCGCAGTCGGCCAAACCCTACTCATGGCCTCACTGGCTGAGTACTGTGGTATCTGGCCAACTGCAGGTGGTCAACAATTCTATGTCCAGAAGCTCGCAACTGAAAAGTACCGGCCTTTCCTTTCATACTTTGTCGGTTGGTGTTTGCTGCTGGCGGAGACCGCCACTGGCTCTTCCTGCGCCCTGAATACTGCCAACATCATTGGTACCATGGTGTCCATCTTTCACCCAAATGTTGACTGGAAGGTATTTACACTTAGGCCCCAACTGCGGTGCCATGCGCTGACTTCCTTAGCCTTACCAAACCTTTCTGATTTATCTCGGATTACTGGTCATTCCTTTTCTTATGAACTTGAAGCCCAGTGCGCTTCCTCTCTACAGCACCGTTGGCGCCGTCTTCACAATTTTGGGGTTCTTTGGCTGGGCTATCACTCTACTCGCCACAGCCCCCAAGGCCAGCGCAGAATTCGTTTTTACTAAATTTATCAACAATTCAGGATACACCAACAATGGATGGGTGTTCATACTTAGCTTTTATACTCCTCTATATGGCCTTTATGGTACAGATAGTATGATGCACTTGGTTGAGGAGATGAAGAACGCGTCTCAAGATGCACCAGTAAGTCTCTTTACTTGATAAGTGCCTAAGGTACTGACTGACACGACACAGAGAGCAATGGTCTGGTCCATGGTTCTTTCTGGGGTTGCCACCATCGTCACTGATCTCATCCTACTTTTCTGCTGCGGTAACTATACCGAGTATGTAACAGCACTGTAAGTCCCCCTTACCCGCGTTATCGTCACTCAAGCTTATGGTCAGGTCACCGTATGTCACTTGGTTCTCGGACGTAGCGGGAAGTGAGTACGCCGGTATCTATGTTGCTATAGTCTTTGGCGTTGTCAACGTAAGTCAGCAGATCTCGCTTTTCTGGGTTGTCAGCTAACTCTAAAACTTCCAGCTGCTTGTCTGCACCGGTATTCTCTCTTCGTGTTCTCGCCTAGGTTGGCGCATGGCGGAGGACAGGGCATTTCCATGGTCCCATCGTCTCCAGAAGATCGACCAAAAGCTCCAGATCCCATTAAACTTCATCTTCGCCATCATGGTTGTTGAGGTTATCATTGGCCTTATCTCTCTGGGAAGTGAACTGGCATATAACGCTATCGTCAGTGGTGCTGGTGTTTGTTTTGCTCTCGCCTATGCGATACCAGTTACGGTGGTGAGTGATGTTCAATAACGTTGATATTTGGCTTCTGACACGTTAAACAGGCTCTTGTCCGAGGCCGTTCAATTCTCCCGCCTCGCCCTCACTTTGATCTTGGTAGATGGGGATATTTTGTGAACTATGTTGCTGTTGCATGGGCCATGTTGACCATTGTCATATACGTGTAAGTGCTACATAATCGAGACTTCAACTGGTAATCCGTGGTTAACCCCCTATCAGCATGCCTCTTTATCTACCAGTCACGGGCGAGAACATTGGGAACATGAACTGGGCCGCACTCATAGTTGGGGCGACGTTCCTGTTTTCTGGTGTTTGGTGGGTATTCGGTGCAAGATTTAGATACCTGAAGGAAGCCCCCCTTGAGACGGAGCCAAGCACTGTAACGGGAGAGCAGTCGGGTAGTTCTTGACACCAGTCTGGAAGAGCCAGAATGCTTTAGAGATACTTATCGCCGACTGTTTGAGATGAATGTAAATATTGTTTCTTTGACGGGAGATCGCCATGAGCATAATGGGGTTCAATAAACATTATACATTATAGATCGCAAATCTATACCGAGTACCTTACCATGTATCACCATTCAGCTCCGTGTTGCCATTTTGCATACAAAAAACACAGCCATACAACCTGATTGCCGACCTTGCCGACCTTGCCAAGTAGGCACCAAACTCCAAGTACACTGAGGCCCATATTCGAAGCAGTGAATGCTCTCTCCATTCCGCAACCATCGTATACTTCCAGCCCATCACTCATCTCGATGAACTGATTCGAAACGGAGACGTCGAGAGCCAGGTTCATCTTGGATGACCATAACCCGCTTGCACGATAAGCCGTGAGAAATGCATGCTTCCTGGGATGACCCAAGTTCTGTCAGACGACGTACTGGCTGAGACAACACATCCCCCAAACAATACCATATATCGACTGTCGCATGGTCGTAAAAGTAAAACAGCCGTTGTCGGGACTCATCAGCTCCAAGTCCCATGACTAACCATGCAATTGTATCAACGTCGAAGTTCTCATCCTCTACACAGTGCAAGCGGGCGCTCATGTTGACGAATCGTTCGAGGGAGACAGAGAGTGTACTTCTTCGTTCGGTAGAGGCTGGAAGGCTGGGACTTCTGCTTGGTCGCCTGCCATGGACAACAGCCTGGCTTTCCTGCTCACCATAGCTCCTTGTGAGTTGTAAAGGATTCGATTCTTGGGTACAGGTCGATAGCTGCTGGCCCTCCGGAGAAGGATCGCGGATCTCTCCCTCCTCTGGCGTCGGTGAATGAGGCTTCTCCACCGGAAGGCTCTGCGGAAGCTTGGCAGCATTTCTCAGAATACTTGCAGGTGAGGGGTAGCCACTGAGCTCTCGTTTATCCTGTTGATCGGGCGACTTGTTATTGGTCGGAGATGGCAATGAGGCATGTTCTAGAGCAATGCTACTGACACCCGGAGGAGCAACAGCGACGAAGTTGTACTCGAACATAGGCTTAAATGTAGAAAGTCGATTGTCGAGAATGTGCTCGATAGAAAACAGGTTCGAAGGGTACAGAAATCTTATGTTTCTTTCCCAGTCCTTAGGTCTCCAGCAACCCAGTCGTTGGAGTATAGCAGTCTGAAGCTCTCTCGTGCTACCCCATGTGGCTGGAGGGTGACCAGATGGTGCTCCCCCCACATATCCCCATGGGAAGATAGGGATAGGATGAACGTTATCGACTAATAGCAGAGTCAGTACTAAAAGCACACATATGGTAACTGAAGAGGACGCACGGTAGATAAGCCAGACCCAAAGGAGTACCACGTAGTCGTAAAAGGGCCCATATGGATGTAGATTGAAGTCCTTCACGAACTAGATGCTGACTTCTCTTTCACATTCCTTTGTGAGGGCTTCCAGGTGGTCTGGATTATTTTCTCTGCGTATCCATCGTAAAAACTCGTGCATATAATCTCGCCTTTTGGCTGGGGTAGCGTATTCGTCCACACGACGCCTTGAAAAAAAGCCAGAGATATGCGACTGTTCTGACCTGCAAAGCGTATGCGGGAGTTGCCAACGGGGTACGTTCATACTGGATTCCGGAGATATAAGGGCGCGCAGATGGGATTCAAGATGCACCGTGTTGTTTGGATGAAGCAATCTGATTGTACCACAATGAGGTAATGTGCTGCATGAAGGATGTGAAGAAGAGTAAACAAACAAATTTCGATTGGAAGCGATGTTGAAACGGATCACGTGCAATGCGTCAGCTATCGGAGCTTGCATGCTGATTGCCAGCTGTTGAACACTGCCAAGGAAAATAACTACATAAAGTTGTAAAACTGACAGTGTTAAGCAGAAACACTGCAGTGCTTACCTCTTCGTCTCGCTTTGTGCTAATTACACTCTGTTAAAATCCAGAGTCAGTATCAGATCAAAATAGAAGTCAACTCTTGAGGAACTTTGGGTTGCAGTCAATTCATGAGGTAGATAATATTTCTTCAGATCATAAAGCCAGATCCATTAGAAACAAGTTACTCTTGACAACTACGTTCTACTTAGACTTCTTTGTGCAACTACTCGTCCCAAATGGTGGCTACAACGTCTCCTGTAAGTTTTACCTGGGCAAGCTTTCCGCCCTCCTGCTCCGTGATGATCTTGCCACTCTTGACATCGCGCTTCCAAATAACAACGGTCTGGTTGACCTGATGACCAACCGCAATCTTGTCACCAGCTTTGTTGAATGAGAACTGCCGGGGAAGATATCCTCCAGAAGGAACAGCCTGGATAGGCTTCAGAGTACCGTCCTCGTTGATCTGGAAAACTGTGAGGGTGTCGGAAGGACCGGATCCACGCTGGGGAGAGTTGGCGAAAGAATTTTCGCGGTTGGTGACGATCACGAAACGCTGGTCGGGCTAAGTGAAAGTCAGTATGGTTCTGCAGGTGGTGAGAATGTGGATACTCACGCTCATGGCGATTTCGCTGATTGGAGCCGTGTTCGGAGGAAAGCTAGCGTTTAGCGATGGAATCTCAAAGACCTTTGTGAAGGAGAGGCCAGTGCGGGTATACTTGACGTTGTAAGAGTATACCTTCTGGTCAAGTTCACCGTTGAAGAAGAAGAAAGTCTCGCCATTTGCCATGATTCTGAAGAATCCATGGCGAGGTCCAGAACCACGAGGCGCGCTCAAGCTGCCCACCTGAGCGATGGGAGCAAGAGTATTCTTGTCGTAAGTAAAGACGCGGACGACATCACCACCGAGATCCGGTGTAATGACATATTTTCCGGTAGGGTCAATGATGACATGGTGAAGATGGCTTGCTTCTTGGCGGTCTGCAATGGGGCCAGTCTGGCTGATTTTCGTAGTCAACTCTTGAAGCGGCGCGGTACCGGTGATGGCGCCCTTGTCGCCGAGAGCGTATAGAGATGCTACACCTGGAGTGCTATAGTATGTGAACAACTCGATTCCCAAGCAAATGTTGGCAACTTACTATGAAGCACTGAAATAACCGCGCTTGCCATTTGCTCCGGTGATAATCTCGCCTGCAACAGCGCCTCCTACAACTGACTTGACGCGAGAAACGCGCTTCAAAACACCCTTGTCGCCGATTGTAAACGAGTTCAATGATCCAGGCGGTTGAAAGTTGAGACCGCGATCTAGACAATAAAGCACGTTGTTGGGCTTGTCAAGAGTGAGCCAATTAGGACCGGGAGAGCAATCAGTCGTTTTCGAGGTGACGGAGAGATCGAAGCCTTTGGAGGTTTCTGTGAGGCTCAGGGTGCTCAAATCGCCGCCGTAGTCCGCTACGAAAAGGTTGACGGCTTGTCCAGGCACCGCCAAAACGGCAGAGCCCAGAAGCACACTGAGTAATTTACCATGCATTTTGATGAACAGGACACGAAGTGAAGAGAGCGAGGAACAAAGTTCATCATCCATGAGCAAGGCACGGCATAAAGTTATATTATCCTCGGAGGATAGACCTCCGAGTACTACAGAAGTCAAAGATCCACGTATATCCAGGGTATAATTGAGTTCGGTTGTCGGGCAGAATCCCCGCGATGGAGAGATGTATATCCTCCAATGGTGAGGTCACCGCTTGGCATCCTGACACGTTTGTCTTTAATTAACCTCGATTATGCCACGGCCCTTGTATTTAACCTTTACGAAACTTGAAACGATGCTAGCAGTCGAAATGGGTATCTTATCCGCGGATCCCTTTTCCGTTCCCCGCTTTTCCGTGAGGACTTTAGCCTAAGAAGGGTTCTAGAAAGTCAATTCAGAGCAGGGAGTTACTCCTTGTGCGGGTGATGGAGAGTGCCGCGATTAAAAGCAGCAAAACAGTTACAATAAAGATAAGGCGCGATAAAGCAAAAAGAATGATCACGCTGGGGATCGAACCCAGAATCTTCTGATTCGTAGTCAGACGCCTTGCCATTGGGCCACGCGACCTCGTCTCTGCTGACTAATACTCATGTAGCTCAGAAACGCGTCCACAGACTGAACCTCAGATCGCGTCGTCAAGTCAAGTACTCCTTACTGTAGTGACAGTATATCTTCCATCGAATAGTCTTTTCAGAGTCGCGCCAATTTAGATTTTGTTTTTCGTTATTACTGAAGCAAGAGATCTCACATGATAAATGTTACTTTTAATCCTATGTTGTGGTTAGAGATTGGCTTTCGACTTCATCTGTTTCATTACTATTCTTGACGAAGCTCAAGAAACAACTTCTTGACACAGCATTGTACTCAATCTCAATGGGTATTCAAATAAGCAAATTGGCCTAACATAATGCAATACATTTGTAGAGAACCTGCGACTTCCTTTATCTCTACCGTTTTGTTCTTCACGTTGCGGTGCTACAGCTACCCTACAACTCACATGGGTACGATCCTGGCGACCAACGACAACGCAGCAAATTCCGCTGACTGGTCGAGCCAATGACGTACCCGATCCGACCTGAGACTAATTGCCGATGGTTTGGTCCGGTTGCCGGAAATCCTCGACTTCCGGGATGTGGAGTATCATCCGACGACTTGAAGCCCGGTCCCGACCTTCGGATCACACCGTCCCCACAACGACGACGTATTGAAACGCGGGGTTTAGAAATGATAAATTGCTTGAAGCGGAACCAAACTGAAGGCTAGAACTTATTATTCAATTATTTGTCATTTATTCATTCATCATGGCGGCTCCTGTTAATCTCAAAGATCTCACTATCGATAACATTACCGAGAATGTGCACGCCATCAACTCTCAGTGCAGTAATCTGCGACTGAAGTATATCCTCGAACGAGTTGTCACACATTTGCATGACTTGGCGAGAGAAACGAGACTCACTACAGACGAATGGATGACAGCTATCCAATTCTTGACACAAGTTGGTCAGATCTGTACGGATGTCCGACAAGAGTTCATCTTATTATCTGATATCTTGGGCTTGTCTCTCCTGGTGGACTCGATTGATCATCCGAAACCAAAGGGCAGCACTGAAGGCACAGTTTTGGGGCCTTTCCATACACACGAGGCGGAGCATGTAAAAGAGGGAAGTCTCATCTCCCAAGATACGGATGGCGAACCTCTTCTTGTTCTATGCACCCTCAAGGATGTCAATGGCTCACCAATTCCCGGAGCCAAGATTGACGTTTGGGAGACTGATTCCAAGGGGTTCTACGATGTTCAACACGCCGATCGAACTGGCCCGGATGGAAGAGCTGTGCTGACGAGTGACGATAATGGAGACTTTTGGTTCAAGGCTATTGTACCTGTGCCATATCCTATTCCTCACGACGGACCCGTCGGAAAGTTGCTTAAGGTACTGGGCCGACATTGCTACAGACCCAGTCATATGCACTTCATGTTCAAGAAAGACGGATACGATCCTCTAATCACGTAAGCCTTCATTCCCCCCTTGTTGAAACAGGTACTGACACGCGAGGAACAACAGCGCTTTGTATCTCAAGGACGACCCTTATGAGACTACTGATGCTGTGTTTGGTGTCAAGGACTCGTTGATCGTTAACATCAAGAAGGTTGAAGACGAAGAAATGGCAAAGAAGTATGGTGTCAAAGTTGGTTCCGCCCTGATGACATACGACTTTGTTCTCGTCTCAGATGAAGCGGCGGCGAAACTTAGGAGGGAGAAGGCTGAGGAGGCAATGGCGAAATTGGGACGGAAGTTCAGGTTTATTGACGATCTGCCTGTTCCAGATCTCGATTAGGGAATTATATAGCTATGGTGGACAGTTTACCTGATAGTGGCCGCGAGATGCGCTATAGGTAGGGGAATGATAATACAATTAGATACTGAACAGTTCATTTGACAATACTTATACATATCCGAATCAACGCCCGCTCGACCATTCTTAGACTCAAGGCATCAATGACATAGTATCAACGTCCAATGCTTCACCATATATCCCATCTAAAGATGGCATCTCAAACCCCAATCCAAGAGCATCCTGATCCGCCGCCATGAAATCTTGCAACAAGTTCGGATCAATGATTGAAGCCAACAACGCATGATCCTGTCCCGAAACAGCACTCGAAAACTGATCCGCAATACTGTTCAAGTCACTCTGTGTACCATCAAAGAACGGTTGTTCAGTATCGCCATCAGGCCTGCTCTGTTGCCGCTGCACGCATGCTCGCGCTACCTCCAGTCCTTCCTGAATCAGACTCGCACTTCTTCGAGCAACAGTAGCCTCCTCCATTGACTGCAAAATATCATGCGCTTTGACAGCATCGGCGAGGAGATCCTCTGATGGGACAGCTGTAGGACCAAGCATGATGATATACAGCACGATCATCCCGGCGTACAAGGTGTAAGTGGAGTTGTACCACCAAGTCCGGAAGTAATGCCTATTTGCGTATGCATCATACATAACGCAAATCGTCTTCCGTGCGGCATCCAAACATAACTCCGCATGGGTAGACATGTTGGCTTCAGCCGTGAGCATAGGCTGTTCGAGAAAAGGGCGATGGAGAACAATTCTTGCGTTGAGGTATCTGAGATGAAGTACAAGCTTCTGTTTAGCTGCCCATTCTTGTTCACGGAATGACACGGCTGTGAAGTCCAGATATGGAGGAAGCTTAGCTTTCCAGTCGTCAAGCAGGCGATCCAGTTCCTTTGCAACAGCGGACTTTTGAAGCAAAGTCAGACCCTTCGAGTCGTAGTAAAGCTCCTTCGAGATGCGCCGTAGAACAGCAGCGAAATGAACCATCTCATTGATCATGGCGGCGCTGCAATTTTCCAGATCAGGCTGGCTCGATATCGCGACTTCTTGCCCTCTGATATGAGGCAGATCGATCTGGTAATTCCTCGGCTTGCCAAGACTATCGCGACGACCTGCACTGCAGCTCATGTCAATCTCATGAGAGTAAATGCACCACCACGTTCTTCGCGCTGCTTTGCGATCCTCAACCGAGTTGGATGGCGTTTCTCTCGCGATACCAATGGCAAGCGCTGTGCGGACGGCGTGGCCGCAATACATGTAACAAGCGTGAGGTTTGAGGGAGTTCTGACAATACAAAGACTTTACTGGGTCAGCTTCCCGATTTCACTGAGACTGAGGGCTACATACCATGAGGAGAAGTGTCTGGGCGCTCTCCAAAGAACAAACTTCAAAGACATCGCCGAGCAACATCCTGGACTTCCGGAAGTATTTCTTCGAGAGTTCTTGGCTTAATCGAGAAGGATTAAAATCTTGCCCTTGAGCCGGAAGCTTCATGCAGATATTGATGTCGCGCTCAAAGTCCTGAGTGATGCAAGAGCCAGCGACAATCGCACCGACAGCCACGACTATATGGTACAGGGCAAAGAAATGACGTTGAGTCTTGTTACTTTCCATTGAGGATGTAGAGTTCCAAACGAGCTCCTCGCATTGTTTGGCGAAAGAAATGGGATCAAGCATAGGATGAAGATGGTGAAGGTTGTTGAAGAACTGCCTGATGTATTCGCGCTCAAGCCTGTGTTTCGATGATGTTAGAGAGTTGTCCGGGGATTCTCTGTTCTGGCTGGCAGTCCCTGGAGGATTACGATGGGCCGAGTCCTCAAGTCCCGCAGTCCCCTGTCTCGTCTCGAGAGATGAACGCGCTTGGATCTCATCTTGAGCCCCTGCTCGTGTTGGGGGAGTCTTTGGTCTTGAAGGTGGTTCCAAAACTCCTCGGTCAGAAAGGAGATTGACAATGGAAATTGGCGATTGTGTGACGAGGCCGTGTCCTATGACATTACCATCTTGAGCGTTGGCAGAAAGGAAGCCGGAATTGCCGCTTGAGTTTGGGTGACCGGGCGGTAGATTCTTCTGAGCGTACACGAAGAATTGATTGAGGAGCACAAAGTTGGACGATGTACCATAGAACTCTGTCCCGTGAGTGTGCTGATTGATGTCACCAACAACATCACCATCGTCTACACAAACCAGTCATCAGTCCCAAGTATCATAGACAAGAATCGTTACTATACCTATACGTCCTGTTGAATGAGCCTGCTCCAGCGGTTCGCTCCGTCGCGCCGCCTCATCATAATAACTTCGTGCAGAAGACAACGGCGACGGCGGCGTATTGCGCTGCCCATCATTCAGCACCGAAACCGTACTCGCCCTCGCATTCTTCCTCCTCAACCCATAGACACAATCCCACTCATGTCTCACACAATTAGCACAAGGCTGCTGCTGATCGCATTTGGCCTTCTTCGCGCGACATCTCTGGCACGCATGCGACGCCCGCGGTAGATTTCGACGACTTGGTAACGATCCGGAACTTGCCATTGTTTGTGAGAGTGAGAATTTCCGGACTTCCGCCCCAAATAAGAAATGAATTGGGTGGGAGAAGTTCCCCCGCCCCGGCAGTTGCGCTAAAAACTGCCGAGAAGCAAGATTTCCGGGCTTGGGCGGAAGATCGGAGATACTACCGGAATTGGTGCGTGCCGAGAAAAGCGGTGCATCGTGACCTGTGAGTTGATAAACATGACTTGAAAGACGTAAAACATTTCAAAAGTTTCATGATTATTGCTCATTGGACCTGCAGCTTGGATATTCGTGATGCCTGTCTTTCAAGAAACCTCCAACGCGGCGCGAGACCAGAGAATCTTACCTTCGCGCGCCCTACCAGTACCCCGACTCTCTCAACAGCCAGATTTGTCCAATGTTTCTGAAGAGCACAAGGAAGTCGTCGTAATTGGTGTAAGTTACAGACGTCGTTGGTGTAAATAGCTGTACTCACAAACTCATCATAGGCTGGACCTGCAGGTCTGTTTCTAACCCTGCTGCTTGCAAGATATGGCATCACAGAAGCCTCACTTCTCTGTCTCGACTCCAAGCCGGGTACGCTGAAAGCTGGCCAGGCAGATGGACTTCAGCCAAGAACTCTTGAAGTATTCCAGAGTTTGGGTATAGCAAGTGAGATCATCAGTGAAGGCTGTCACATGGAGGAGGTGGCGTTTTGGAACCCTGTGCAATCAAACGGAAACGCAAGCACCAACGGCAATGGCAATGGATTTCATGCCACCGGAATTGAGCGGACCAGTTTCGCTCCCGATGTCAATGTCCCTGCTCGTTTCCCGTTCGAGGTCACCATCCATCAAGGCCGCATTGAGCGAATCCTAGAAGAGAACCTTCATCTCTATGCAGGCAAGGGTGCCATCAGAAGATCCCATCGTTTTCTGGAGTACACAGTCGACGACAGCAATGCTGAGTTCCCCATCGTGGTCAAGTATGAACAAGATCTTCCAGACGGATCAACTCAACAAGGCACCGTTCGAACAAAGTATCTTATCGGCGCAGATGGTGCACGTTCCAAGGTTCGAAAATGCATGGGTCTAGAGCTCGAAGGCGAAACAACAGATCACATCTGGGGTGTATGCGATTTCGTCGCCGACACAAACTTTCCCGACATCCGCAAGCGCTGCGCAGTTCACTCGGATGCTGGTTCTGTCATGGTAATTCCCAGAGAACAGATTGCAACGGGCGAGTATCTCACTCGTCTTTACGTTCAAGTCGCTGAAGAGGTTGACACGAGCGGTGATACTGGAACGGATAAGAAATCGGCTGATAAGAAGCGCCGCGGTGCCGTTACGTTGGAGTATATCTTTGAGCAAGCGCGGCAGGTGTTTGCGCCGTATGAGATCAAGATCAAGGAGGGGACTGAGCCAGATTGGTGGGCGGCTTATCAGATTGGACAGCGCATGGCTCCTAGGTTCTCTGCTAAGACGCCTGATGGAGTGGAAAGGGTGTTTATTGTTGGTGATGGTAAGCCTGATTCAGACTTTATTCGACGGTATAATGCTAACTTAATGCAGCCTGCCATACTCACAGCCCCAAGGCCGGACAGGGCATGAACGTGTCAATGATGGACTCTTACAACCTAGCTTGGAAACTCGTCCACAAGATCCACGGCCTCACTCCTTCAAGCACTTCCGGATCAGACCCTATCCTCGAAACATTCTCGAAAGAGCGTGTAGACGTAGCTAGCCAACTTATCGAGTTCGACGCCCAGTTCTCGCACATGTTCTCTGGTCGCATTGGATCAGCAGATGCCGAAACCTCGGGTCTGACCCATGAAGAGTTCCTTCGAGTCTTTAGTGACGGCAGCGGATTTACTAGTGGCTGTGGACTCCAGTATAAGGAAAGTCAACTGATAAGAGAACTGGGTGCAAAGAGCAACTTGTCGCGAGGAGATCCGCTTTTGGGCGCGTTGACGCCGGGACGACGATTACTTGATGTTGAGGTGAAGCGCTATGCTGATGCCACTGCTCGCCATTTGCAAGACGGTATGTTCTCACGAGGTTTTGGGTCCGAATATCTACAACGGACTTACTGACTTATCCCATAGAAATGCCACCAACCGGCCGCTACTACGTCCTCGTCTTCACAAGCAACGACTTACTCGACAAATCCGGCGTTTCGCAGTCAAGCTTAAAATCATCCGCTGAGATTATACAAAAGTTCCCCAAAGGCACTGTAAATCTCATCGTGGTGCATCCACTCACGTCAAGGTTCGAGTGGACTGATCTGCCAGCGGGAGTAAAGACATTTGCAGAGATGCGAACTTATGGAGTGTCGAAGAAGGAGGACGTCTACGAAGTATTGGGTGTGTCAAAGGATGATGGTGTTGTTGCTGTGGTGAGACCTGATGGATATGTTGGTATTATGGCACCTCTGTCGAAGACGGGAGATGTAGAGGATTATCTGCGAGGTTGCTTAGTTACTGTTTGAGTTATGTACTACTTCAAAAAAACATCAAGTAGGAATTGCAAATTTCATCTGCGCAGCCAAACATTGCGGAAAACGGGACCGGCATCACTGGTAGGTTTTGCTGACCATGGACTGAGTACTGAAGGATGCAGGATTCGTCAGCTTATGCTCGGAGACATTTCAAGCTATACAATGCAAAGAACTATCCGGAAGAAAGTAAGTATCCGGATGCTTATATCTGAGTTTGTTTACAACTTAAATCAATTCGCGTTGTGCCATTAGCCCCAAACCTTTACTACCTACACTGATCAGGATTCTGTAGCCTTGTTTGCTGCCTCACTAGTCGTTGCATCACAATGGCCTCTGCACAAAACATCATCAAGTGCGCCGTCCTTTCTACAGGCCGCAAGATATCTTACAGTATCGCAGGAAACTCACAAGATGGCCCGTGGCTTGTCCTATCCAACAGTTTCGGCGCTGACACCACTCTGTATCAGCCTGTTGCCCAGCGCCTCGCTTCATCAGGCTACCGCGTCCTAAGCTACGACCATCCCGGCCACGGGCAAAGCACTCCCGTGAGAGACGTCGATAACGTCGAGATGGAAGAACTGATCGATGACATCGACGAACTGCTTCATGTTTTGCACATCGACAGCATCCGCGCCTGGGTTGGTGTCTCACTCGGTGCAGCCAGCGGTATCTACCTAGCCTGCCGTCACCCAAAATTGATCCAAAACTTTGCATACTGTGCATGCCCTCCTGCGTCTTTCGGCGCTCTCGGGATAATGCCACTTGAAGTCTTTGACAAGATGCGCGCCCAGGCTGAAGCAGATGGGACTACTGCGAATGTCATTCGGCAAATGCACTATGGCTGGGCGAGCAAAGAGTGGCTTGATGAACATCCGGACCAGGATGAACGGCTCAAACTTGCTAGTTCAACACTAAGTCTCGATGGCTTGCGTGGGATGATGACGTTGCAGAAGAATAAGCGGTTTGACATGAGGCCGCTCGTACCCCAGCTTTTAGAAAGCTGTGAGAAGATAATGTTTGTCAAAGGGGACCATGATGCGCACCTCAACCCTTTAGTGGATACGATGAGAGATTTGGTGGTCAAGACTGCGCGAGAGAAGGGTATTGATGGTGATTTCAAGGTTGTTACCGTGCCGGACTCGGGGCACATAATGTACTTGGAGAACGAGAGCTATTTTGTTGATGCTATCAAGGAGTTCATTTCCTAATCAGCTCTGGGTTAGCTTGTATTTTTCTTAAATACGATTTTATGGGCATGAATCCTTTGAGGTCCTCATAACTGGTGTTGGCGGCATCTCGATGGCGCTAGTTTGCACCCTTCATGTCAAGCTGCACCCTAAATGCGAGAATGCGCCCTGCGAATGAACCCCTCGATATTGGATGATGTGCATGACTTGGCACTGCTTTTCATATAATGTTATAAATAGCTGATCCTAGTACTACTTTATGCCAGGTTGGTAACAACATTCTACAATTACTCTCCAGCTCTATCGCTCCACTACCATCACCTGCCATCATGGGAAGCATTCATCAACCTCACACAGAAATCTACCCAGACAAGAATGGCTACTACGGCCAATTCGGCGGCAACTTCTACCCACCGGAGGCTCATCAAGCACTCGAAGAATTAGCCACCAAGTACCAAGAACTCCGCCATTCACCCGCCTTCAACCAAACCCTCAATAAAGTCCGCATCGGTCTGCAAGGCCGCCCAACACCAATCCACCATCTTGAGAACATTTCGCGCGAAGTCGGCGGTGCTCAGATCTTCGTCAAGCGTGAAGACTTGAACCACACAGGTGCGCACAAGATCAACCACTGTGTCGGTTTTGCACTCCTCGCCAAAGCAATGGGGAAGACAAAACTCATCGCTGAGACGGGGGCGGGTCAACACGGCGTTGCGCTCGCAACTGCAGCGGCTTATTTCGGTCTTGAGTGTGAGATACATATGGGTGGTGTTGATACCGAGAAACAAAAGTCAAATGTTGGGCGGATGCAGATTCTTGGAGCAACGGTTGTTGCTGCTACCGAGGGGCAGTCTGCATTAAAAGAAGCCAGTGACTCAGCTTTCAATGCTTATGTTGAGCAACGAGAGCATGCGCTGTATGCGATTGGGTCGGCGATCGGACCTCATCCATTTCCCCTGATTGTGAGGGAGTTTCAGTCTGTGATTGGCAAAGAAGCGCGAGAGCAGTTCCTCACCATGACTGATGGTACATTGCCGGAGCATGTCGTTGCGTGTGTCGCTGGTGGATCTAATGCGTTGGGGATGTACTCTGCTTTCATCGATGATGCAGAAGTGAAGTTACATGCGGTAGAACCATTGGGGCAATCCGAGAAACTTGGTCATCATGCAGCGACACTATCATACGGCAGACCAGGGACGTTGCATGGCGCAAAGACGCTGGTTCTCCAACAAGGCGAAGGTAAGCCTGCTCCCGTCTCATCTGTAGCCTCGGGGCTCGTCTACCCGGGCATTGGACCCGAAATGGCCATGCTTCACGATGCCGGGCGCATATCAGTCTCAACGGTCGGCAACGATGAGGTCATCAGCACATTCTTCCGCATGGCCAAGAGTGAAGGCATCATCATTGCTCTAGAGAGCGCACATGCAATCGCATTCGCCATACGACTAGCAGCGCAGCGACCTTCATCAGAGCGGATCCTGGTAAATTTATCCGGGCGAGGAGATAAAGATGTAGATTATGTTCTCAAGCATCATGGAACTGGTTGAGAGATTGAGAGCTACTAGGGTGGTAGACACTGTTGTTGAGCCGTCGAAGCATCAGCACTAGCTAGGGTGAGATGGCCGAGTTGGTTATGGCGCCAGGTTAAGGTTAACCTTAACACCAATTTCCTGGTGGAGCAATCCTCCTGGGTTCGAGTCCCAGTCTCATCAAACATTTCCTTTTTGCCTTTTGAACGAATGATACTTGACTTAATTGTCTTGTGACAGTCTTTTTGTATAGCTTGGGATAATAAGAAATTTGATCTAAGAAGCCGGTCCCACTGTCTCCCCTAACAGTGTCGCAACAACTTCTGTGGCCGCTAGATCAGAAGCACTAACAAGTGCACTGAGAACTGCCACTCGAGTCTTGACTGACACGACGACCCAGCAGCTCAGCAGACTACTGAGCGTCAAAGAAATAGAGCCCCAACCATTAATCACTAGTGAGGAACTTCGCCGGTCAATCTCAACGTTCCTCTTCGAAAGATCCCACGAAACCCCAACTCGCCTCTCACGCAGCGAACATACAGGAACAAGAAGCAGGAAAAACCAATCAGGAACCTCGCTGTATCACTGAGGAGATGCCGAGCGACGTCGCTTAGCCTTCTCCTTCCTCCGATCATCCGGAAACTCGTAGTCTTCATCATAGCCATAATAGGTGAAGATTTCTGGCGCATCCATTGGCGGCTGTATGCCCTGGTGTGAGAAAACGATATCGCGATGCATCCTAAGTACCAAAAAATGTTCATGGAAGAACTGAACATCTATAATTCGGCGTCCGCGATAGACTTTGAGTTGATGAAACTTTGTGCTGGGGTACTTTGGGCGGACGAATGGGTCAACGTTGCAAGCGTCTCCGTGTATCAGGTAAACATGGCCTTCCACCGGCTCTCTTCGGTCTGATCGGCCTGAATCTTCCCACCCTCTGAATGAACTTTCAGGAGCGTAGAATTCGATATAGGTTCTTGGGCAGTGTGTATGAGAGCAGTACCGTATGTGATCCGTGGAGAAGAGTCGAAAGAGCCTATCTTCCAAGCTTTTGAGGGGACCGGATTTGTTCTTGAACGAGTTCTCTGCTTTGGCGAGGGCGGCTTTGACCTTCTGTATGTCACCCTCCGCATTTTTGATATCAGTCTGAAGACCTTCCTCTGCTCGACTTTCGTTCTGACGTTCACTCATTCCTTCTCTCTTCCAGACTTTCAATTGGGTCTTGCGCTCCTCTCGCTGTTCCTTCAGCGCGTAATACGCAGCCTCGGTGACTGAGGTCTCTCCAGAGACATCGCTCAGTTCAGACGATTCAGAGCTTTGGTCATCGATGTCATGTTTAACGCACATATCATCTTCGTCGTACGTGCAACCCTTCTCGGCGGAGCACGATTCCTCGCTGTCATCGGAACACTCAGACAGATCCACGTCGAAGTCTTTGGGTTCGACGGGGAAGTCGGAATCATAGTATCTGTTTTCCTGACCGCGTGCCTTCCGATCTTGCTGAAGATCTCGCAGCCGCCAGAACCAGGCAGGGTACTCTCTAGAAGACATGGTGTTGTTGAGGACAGGAATGGATCTGAGCGCTGTTCTGTAGACTGTGAGTCCAGATAAAGATTCTTATATAGGATTGTTTAGGAGTAAGTGACGGACTTTAATTTCGTGAGCCGCTATAAGCTTCTTATATACTTTTGAGAAATAGGGGGTGGCGTAATAATCAATTAGGATCTTCCGGTTCGCTTAGCTACTAGCCAATGAATAGACGCTAAGATAAATGAAAAAGCAATATATAAAACGCGTCTTCACTGTTGCCTGTTGATTATCCTTAGGAGGAGAGCTATAACTCTAGCCCCTTTCTTCGTTAAACACCAATCATTGATAATGTCAAGCAGTGAAGCGTTAAGCGAGGTTTACCCTATTGGTGCAGGCAGCTGATGCCGAGTCCATCCAGGCTGATTAGATGCAGACAGGGTTACAAAAAGTAGTTCCGATGCTGTGGCCGTCAATAGCGAGTACTTTGTCAGTTTACTGCATTGCGATCTGCAGCCCCTATTCATGTTACAAAAAAGCAAAAAAGTGGTGGCTGTAGGCTGTCGTCATTGCATGTGTGACAGACTAGTGGTGTGATTCCATCCACAGAGTCTCAAGGACAGATATTCGTTTCAGCGATCGATCACAAGTGAGGAGTATTACTGATAGTTACTGAGCCTGGCGTCTTGTAATTGCCATAGGCTCTATATCTTAAAAGCTGTCGTAAACAAATTTCATTCAAGAAATAGACAAAGTTTATCCAAATTGTAACAACAGTCAATTGTAAGAAGAATTAAGTAACGGGGCCCTTCATGAGCCATCACTCCATCATCCGCCATGATCACGCAGGAGATGCTGAACGACGTCGATCTGTCTGTTCCTCTCGCCGTTCCTTTGCGCGGATGAGGCTCTCGTAGTAGGCTGAGCAGACACCGTAGTAGGTAAAGACATCCGGCGCTTTCGATGGCGGTTTCATTTTCTGCTTATAAAACACCAAATCCTTAGGTATGTGGAGTATCAGGTAGTTGTCATCCAAGAATTGGGCGTCAAAAGTGTGACGCTTATTATTGCCATCAATCCGAACAGTTTCCAACCCTGCGTTCTGAGGGTGGACAAATGGATCAATATAACACATGGCGTCAGACGCCGCGTAAATATGACCGCTAACCTGACCCTTTGGCAACATGTCGCATGTTCGAAACTTGGGGTCGTAGAACTCGATATATTGTGTCGGGGCAACCTCAACGGTGCAGTACTTTACATGATCTGTAGACCAAAGCTTAAAGTATCTGCCTTCTAAACTTTTGAGGGGAGCCAAATCCGTTTGCGATGACTGCTGTAATTTGGTGAGGACATCTTTGATGGGGCAGATCTCGTGCTCCTCCCACTTCACTTCTTGCTCAATTCTAGCCTGATTTTTCCGTCGCTTATGTTCTTGTCTCTTTCGATATCGTGACTTTTTTTTCTGATTGTTTCGCTGTGGCTCCGTTGGGTTGGTTCTTGTAGACATTCTTTTGTATGAAAGAAAATTGAGAGTGCTGAGAAGATGTGAGTTTTTGAGGATTGAGGGCCAAATATAAAGCAAAGAACGCGTCTTAAATATTTGGGGAGCCCCTGATGTGAGGGGGTGGCGCACCTCTGGCTTTGTTATCCAATCAACACGCTCTGTAGAGGAGATAACACACGAAACGCGCGTTATCACGTCGCGCATCCCTCCTTGCATAGAAATCAACAAAGTGAGATGATAACTTCCAGAATTGGAAACTCGACAAATGTGCCTGGCAAATATGGCATTACAATATGCGTTTTGCATAAACTGCTCCAAGCACTTGTCGGGCGTGGAAAGGATCTCATTTCGAAGCATCACTTCCTTTTTATGCCAATTTAGCGAAGCTGCGGGTTGGGTAGCTGTCCGACTATCGATTGTTAACAATGCGGTATAGACTGAACAGATCCAGATCCTCGATACATATCGAACTTAGGTGAAATCTTACAGGAGCATTTACAGGTTAAGCCATTCACAAGAAAAACATTAAGTAATTTCTTTTTTACTCTGTATAACAATTCCGAACGAAGAGTATGTAAGTACTAGCCCGTACTTAACACCAACAGATTGGCGGAGCCTCCCCACGATACTACTACTCAAAACGGGAATAGCTTCCCACTATGACCCACGATAAGATGAATACACGTGATTTAGTTCCTGTGGAGTCATGATTCTATGCTAAAGAATTTTGAATGGAGCTGTGAAAATTAGAGAAAATCGATAAATTGACCGTCATAATGACAATTGCAGAGGACCAACAGCTCGGACTTTCCGAATACTGGGATAGTCGCTATGCGACCTCAAATAATAATGATCCGACCCACGAATGGTTTCGGTCATTTTCGCAGGTCCTTCCATTTCTACAGAAGAACCTCTTAGAGCAACCAGGACGGACAGCTCAAGATGACCCAAGGATTCTTCATCTTGGCTCGGGTGACAGTGTCAGTAGACTAATAATCGAGAGTTTTCTACAGTACACTAACTTCAGCTTAGGTTGTACCCGCTGAGCTTGCCGAGCGTGGCTACCAAAAGCAATTATGTGTCGACTTTTCCCCCGTAGTGGTTGAAATGATGACAGAGAGACACAAGGAAATTGCAGGAATTCAATGGAGCAGAGTTGATGTCCGAGATATGCCATCAATTGCAAGGGGCTCGATAGATGTCGCTTTCGACAAGGGAACACTAGACGCAATGATTTACGGCAGTCCTTGGAGCCCCCCTGACGAAGTGAGGGATAATACAAGCAGATACTTAAAAGAGGTATGGATAGCTATTCCTCCCTAGAAAGGATTGCCTCTAACAACTTATAGGTACATCGTGTGCTAAAGGCGGATGGAGTGTTTCTATACATTACTTTCAGACAACCCCATTTTATGAAGCTTTTGCTGAATCCAGATAACATCTTTGAGATGGATATGGAGGTACTAGGAGATGGTGGAGGCTTTGACTATTATGGTTACGTTATAAGAAAATCTCAATAAAATCCAGAACTCTTGCAAAGAACGGCTTCTCTATGAATCTGTTGGGAGGCAAAGCTTTTTCCAGTGGGCATTTAAAGAATGATATTATGATAAAACTCCGTAATAACAGTCCAATATCAAAACCAGTAAATTAGTAAACACCACTTCGGACAAGTGAAAATAAAGATTCTCTCCTCTTTCCCCCATCAAAAGAAGGTCCACTCATTCTGCTACGCTTTCTTCTTCAGTCTCTGTTACGCTTCCTCCGTCAGTGTCCCATTCTTCCTCTTCCTGCTGTTCCTTATCAACCATGTCTTTCTCACTGATACCGTAGTATGTAAAAAGCGACGGTGCATTGTAAGGGATATCATCGTCATCAAAATCCGCATATACAAACTCGCGGCTGATCTTGAGGGTCAAGTAATTGTCGTGAAAGAACTGGATATATATCGGCTCTTGCCTTGTTCCAAAATTGTGAGCTTTAGTGCTACAAGACTTTGGTGGCGTGAAATCGTCCAAGTCAAAAGCAGCATTCCAGAGTAGATATAGGTACCCGGACAGCTTTTTAGCTCGAAGCGTCCGATTCTGTTCCTCGTTGAGCTTGCCGCCGTCGAATCTGCTGCTAAACTTGATGTACATCTCAGGAGTGACCTCGGGGAAGTGCTTATTGTGATCAAAGGACCAGAGCTTGAACGTTTTCGTCAAGCCGAAATTGAGAGGAGTAGGCGTCTCCTCAAGAGATTGCGCCCGGTCGAGGGCGTCTCGGACTTCATCGATATAACGTATCGTGAGACCGACATAGTCTTTTGTAGCGGCCTCCTCGTACGTCTTCCTAGATCCCATTTCATTTTTGTGCTGTTCCCGAGCATGTCCGACCTTTTCCGCATCCTCAGAGACTTTAATCTTCTGAGGTTCCTTCCTCCTCTCCTCTCTTGATTCCTCGTTCACTTGCTCTCTGTATTTCTCGCGCTTTTTCCTCATCTCTTCCTCCCATTTCTTCTGTGTTCGCAATTCTCTCTTGCGTTCGCGACGATCCATCTTCATCTCGCGGTACTCGATGTCATCGGGATCATTCTCGTCGAGCTCTTTGTCTGAATCTGGGCCTTCCGTGTCTAATTTCATGTGATACTCGCAAATATCGTCGGTGCCATAATCACAGCCATTTCTAGAGGCGCAGGAGAAAGTGGAAACACTAGAAAGATCCTCATCATAATCTTCAGGGCGTGGCTCGTCGTCGTCGTACAAATTGCTTTCTCCACGGCGATAGCGGTCTCTCATAAGGTCCTGGACACGATAAAACCAGCTCGGTCTAGATTTTACACCCCGAAACATTCTAGAGATTGTAAGATAAATTTCTGGTGTAAGTTAGGTAATGGAATGACGGTTCACAAGATTGTGCTAAGTTTTGATCAAAGAAATGAAGTGACAAGCGACGTAACTGTACGTCATATACTCCTAGAAAGCCATCCAAGAGCGGATGAACGATAGTCCTTGAGACATGCTGACATGGCTTCATGGAATCTGCCGATCTACGGTAACATCCACGTCTCAAAAGTACCACGACCTCCCTCTCGCAGCCACATATGTCCGTGGTAGGTCCAATCAGACCTCCGACGTTCCACAAATAAGTCATGGGCGAATGGTTTAGTGGTATAATACTCCCTTAGCATGTTCCGTCCAAGTTACAGATTGTCGCATCTGGGAGTGGTCCAGGGTTCGATTCCCTGTTCGTCCAATCACGGTGGTTAGATTCCACTAACATCCTCATTTTTGCCTATAATAAGCCACTGACGCTTTTATGTGTCAGTACACGACTTGGCCATGCAGCATCACGTCGGGTGCATAAAACTTCCATGTGATTCCAATGACCGTCAGCCTTTCCTTTTTGCCTATTATTTGTAGGCAATGGCAGGTGTAGCCTCAAGTTGGGAAAGACTTTCCAAATGCAAACACGACGCATATTTGCCTAAAATTGTCATCAATTGAAGAGTGAGCGATGGATCACAGGATTGATCAAGATGATTATGATCCAAGGACGCATATTGAGTAACAGGCTCATGTCAATCGAGCATACCCTGCAGCGACATGGGCCCAAACTCTGGCGGCTCTGGCATAACAAATAATCCGGTCGCGTGGCCCAATGGCAAGGCGTCTGACTACGAATCAGAAGATTCTGGGTTCGATCCCCAGCGTGATCAATTCTTTTTGCTCCTCCTATAAATACAGCAAGCTCTTCTTTTTGCACCAATTTGATGATGTACACTAGTTAAGCGTTCAGCTCTATTGAGTTCTCGTCCTTCTGCAGCTATCTTGAGCTTGCCCTCGACTTGCGACTTCTTGACATGCTACAGCTCGGAAACCACGCGAGTCTTCCAATGTTGGGTCTAGACCCTATAGATTGTGTTTTGCAACGCTACGTTCAGCGGAGTGAATCTAACTTGCGGTTTGGTCCCGAGCTCTCGTATTTGCAACTTTGAGATGCTTGAATTCATTGGGATCATTTCGGTAATATAATGTGTTCGGAATTGGACATCTGCTTTCTATGGTCACATCGGAATCAGTCCCGGGCAACAAGCCTCATGCCCTTTATCGAAAAACGCGGGGTAGGCTTCACCAATGACTCTCCCCTGGTGAAGATAGCGACTATCACGCTAGTCAGCATCGCCACGCGCACTTTTTTCCCCAATGCAGCACGCTAGACGCCTAATGCCTGCCGTGTCTACCGTTACCCCAGACCAGGGGTTCCGAACCATGATAACCGAAACCAAGATAAAGTTCCGAGCACGCTCTTGTTATTCTCCCTCTCACAGACATCGAATTGCAAATCAACATGTCTCTCGATATGGCATCTGCTGCAGTTGACAATGAGAAGCATCTTGGTTCGCAGAACCAGGATGAACAGAACTTGGAGCGCCATGGCTATGTCCAGCAGACAAAGGTATGAGATTCTGGTTCCGAGACGCGTGAGTGAGCGTGCTGACTTGTCATGATAGCGCAACTTCTCCCTTACGGCCATGGTTGCGACATGTGTCAACCTGATGGCAACATGGGAAGCATTGTCTAGGTTCGATACCCGTCGCCGTTGATGTTTGACTCAAACTGACCTTTGTCTGAAGTACACTGGCTGCCGGGCTCGTTAGCGGAGGGGCAGTATCCCTTGTTTACGGCCTCATCGTGGCATTTGTCGGATCACTCTGCTCTGCCAGTTCCTTGGCTGAATTGGCGTCAAGGTAAGCTCGCACATATACTCACATTCTGTGTAACCGCTGACGCGTTCATCCTTAGCTATCCTACCGCTGGTGGGCAATATCACTTCGTCGCCAAGCTCAGTCCGAAAACGAGCCGACCCCTGACCAGCTGGTTTGCTGGATACATCTCGTGAGTCATGATGGAATCGAGAAGCGAGACGAGATATAAGCTAACAACATAAAGAACATTAGGTTGGATAGCCTCCGCTGGCAGTGCCCCCTTTCTCGCCGGAACCCAAATCCAAGGCCTCCTCGTCCTCAACTACCCCGATTCCTACGTCTTCCAAAGATATCATGGCACGCTACTTTTCTGGGCCGTCCTTCTGGGCTCTGCTTGCATTTGCATCTTCTGCAGTAACAAGCTGCCGCTCATCGAGAAGCTGACTCTCGTGCTACATGTTGTCTTCTTCATCGCAATCATAGTCACAATGGCCGTGACTTCACCAACCAAACACTCGGCCGAATGGGTCTTTTCCCACTTCGAGAACAATTCTGGATGGGGTAACGACGCCGTGGCTTGGAGTATAGGACTTCTCAGCTCTTGCTACGTCCTTATCGGCTATGATGGTGCTACCCATCTTAGCGAGGAGATGAACAATGCTGAGATGGGCGTTCCCCGGGCCATGGTTGGCTGTCTCTTGGTTAATGGTCCTCTGGGCTTTGCCTTCCTCCTCATAATTCTCTTTTTCATGGGAGATATTTCGACGGCTTTGGCTACACCGACGGGGTTCCCTATCATTGAGATCTTCCTTCACATGACCGGCAGCGTTGCGGCTGCTACTACAATGACTGCTATGATTACTGTCATGGCTTGCTTGTCGACAGTTCCTCTCCTCACAGCCGCGGCTCGCATCATGTGGGCGTTTGCTAGAGATGGAGGTAAGTCAATTTGATCGCCATGAGTTGCACATGACTAACATGGCATTTTCTCAGGCCTTCCATTTGCTGAGCGTATTGCAAGTGTTGACAAACGTCGACAAATCCCCACGGTATCCATTGCCGTTGTCAGCTTCCTGCTTATGTTGCTGAGTCTCATCAACATTGGTTCTACGACAGCCTTCAACGCTATTCTATCCCTTGCGGTCGTCAGTCTACAGGCCTCATACCTCCTTCCAATTCTTCTCTTGATCTGGCGACGCTTATTCCGCCCGGATACTCTGCGCTGGGGTCCTTGGAGGCTCGGCAAAGCAGGCCTACCCGTCAACATCATCGCAGTGATTTATCTCATGTATACCTGCATCTTCCTTCTTTTCCCTCCTTATCAGCCAATCACTGCGGTGAACATGAATTATGCGTCTGTTGTATTGGGTGGCGCTCTGGTGTTCGGCTGCATCTATTGGCCTCTGAGGGCTAGCAAGCGGTATGTTGGTCCACTGACAGACGCCGAGGTTTTAGAGGGAACACTACATTAGTTTGCGTTGTTAAATGGGATACTTTCCTTCAATAGCTATGGGCCATGTCAGCTAATAATTGGCTGTGTAATAATATACAAAGATTGCTTACTATCTCAAGCACGATCGCTCACTTAGAATCTTGGCAGTGATTGCGGTTCATTGTTGTGATAAGCCGTTTGACTCTTTATGGGTGCTACGGTCTACCCCTGCTGCTGATTTACTGCTATCTCACCAAACAAGTAATCTTTGACAGTGTCAGATTTGCTTAGGTGGCTGGTGTCTAGAACATCTAGCCAATCCGAGCCTACCAATTGATAACCACCACATGACTTTTATCAGCGGAACCCACTTCCGATTTCCGACTCTTCGCCTATCTCATATCTTGAACAACCTTCTTATCTAGCTGACAAGCTACCAGGGTCTGTTAGCCACGTTGCTATGTAGGGGAGTCCCCTGCATGACTCTGTCTCATAAAGCTATGATCTTAATGCACCTTTAGCTTTGGCAGTTCTCCATGGAACAATCCACCGGTTCTTCGGCACTGACCCGAAGGCGACAGAAATTGAGGAGTGAGTCTGGCTTTGAGATGTCTATCTTGACTCAGCTAATGTTGCTGTAACGCGAAGCCGGCTGCATTACTTGTAAGAAACGCGTGAGTCTAGCATCTTTACCATTGAAGACTTCATAAATGGCTTGCTAAAGCTGCCACAGAAGCTGAAATGCGATGAAGCTGAGCCTGCTTGTACTCGCTGTGTCAAATCCAATCTGTTATGCCCTGGTTATAAACGTCCAGTAAAATGGTCGACTAAATACGAGATTGACTATGGAATCCATTCATATGCTGGCGCCAGCTCAGGGCACTCGCCTGGCATTGGTGATTCTCCATTGTCTCAATCTGACACTGACAAGGCCCTTATACTGTACTCCCCGCAGGAAGAGTCCGCCAAGCTTTTAACACACTACTTCAAATCAGCATGCGAGGTTCTATCCTCATTTGACTCACCTAACAACCCTTACCGTTCGGATCTGCTAGAATTCATACAGAATTCTCCAATTGTATTCAATAGTGCCCTGAGTGCATCGGCGGCCCACCTAAGCCAACAAGAACGACACACATCTTTGATACCTTTGACTTTCCAGACGGAAGCTATTTCACATATATCAAGGGAGCTCGCCGAAATACATGCTACCCAAGATACATTGGCTCCTCTCCGCGCCGCAACAAAGCCAACCATAAAAGATGACTTGATGTTGGGCATCACCCTCATTGGCATGACCTCTGTAGGTGTCATAACTCCGCAACGATGTTACGATGCTTACATCTTAACGTACAGAGCTGGCACGATCCTTCTTCTCTCGGCCTGTGCCATTTTCATGGTGCTCGCCAAGTATTCAGTATTTGGATGAATCAATTCGACCTCACGGACCTTCAGTTACCATCTTACCGCATCCAGCGCTTAATAGCTTCATCTATGATCTATTGGGAAGTTATGGCCTCTTGCTTGATTGATCAAGAGGTTGGCGCACTCTCATATCTCGACGTGTTCTCCGCTCTGCCACCTTCGACCTTTTGTTATCCGTGTCCATGGACCGGAGTGGGCACAAATATTCTCATCCACCTCGCCAAATGCATGGCATTAGTACGGCAGAAACGACGTCTGAGATCATACAACTTTTCGATGGGTGATGATATAGATGCCTCAAGCCGCATCCTCGATTTAGTCACTCAAGCTTTTACTCTGAGTCTGGACATAGACCAATGCCAAATACCAGCTCCTGAAGCAATACCCAATACCGGCGACTACAGGACCCCGTCGGATCATCTCTGTAGGATAGCCAAGTGCTATCAACTGGTTGCTCGTCTTGAGCTTGACCGAGCATTCCCGGAACTCACACAACACCTAGAGGATGATCAAAACCAGGATGCAATACTCTCACAGCATATCTTAAAGCTTGCACTGAAGATATTAGAAATCATGAACACCATTCCCGAGGATTCCCGAACTATTGCCATTCAGACCATCATATTCCTGGTAGCGGGAAGTGCACTTGGAATGAGTTCAGATGCAAACACCATTACCAGAGCCCTAGTCGCAGGCTGGAGGAGATTTGTGCTTGAGAGATTGCACAAATCATTCTTATCTCTCAAGCTCCAGACGATTAATAGGGCAGCTACTGTGCTTCAGAGGATCTGGGCACGGATGGACTCAATGGCCACGGGAGGGCCTGATGATAAGAGTCCAATTTTACGCGTGCATTGGATTGATGTTATGGAGGAAGATGGACTGGAGACTATTCTAGGATAGTACGAGAAATTTCAAACATCCCTCTCTCGCCCTCTTGGGAGACTGCCGATGCTCCAGTTCGTCTCCTGCTCATACTCATGCAGTGTCACGAAAGTCCGAGAAAGCAACGTGGGGCTTGGAGGGTCGGACAATGAATGTAACTCAAGATCATGAGTGTAGGACTTTCGGCCCGATCAAAGTCCGAAGGCGGCCACAACGTATCATTCTCCTTCATAGCTATCTCGGTTGCTGGCTTGATAACAAGGGATAATGTCATCTAGGCTCTTGGGATAGAGTTTCCAGGACGCTTCTCCGCACACTAAAGAAAGATACAGGTGGGGGAGGTCGCACTTTTTTTCTGTAAGCGGAAAGGTTGTGATCGATGGCGCCCTGGATCTCGACGATAATGCGGGGAAGCTCCGTTTTTGATAGGACTGTTGTATCAAAGACTTCACGGAATTTGCGGAAACTCAGTAGTGGTGGTAGCCGATATTCAGGGTCGATTTAGGAGAATACGCTAAATTTTCACTCAGTATGGTTCTCAACTATTTACTATAAAGATGGCATCGTCCCTCCTCAATGAATAGACTGATCAAGACAAGTTTCTCCTCTTTACACCATTCTCTTAACACTATAAAGAGTTCTTCAGTCGGCACTTCACATTCTTGACTCTTCAAGCCTCTTTTACTATTCAACATGATTCCATCAGCTACTTCAGACACCTCAGACTACATCCCTGTAGCTAAATGGCCAACCCTCCAGGAAATGGCCGATGGCTTCAGGGAGCACCTTATGCCAGCATCAAGTAAGCTGCAGGGCAAATACTTTGAACATACATACGACAATGGTTGGAAAATTTCTCATGACTTTGGTGCGGATAGCGTCACATGGAAGATCCTTGAGGGAGAAGGGGCAGGCCTTAGTGCACCAGCCAAGTATGAGGCTTTCGAAGTACGACCAGATATCTTCTTCGTCGACTTCCTCAAGCCTGACTACAATGAAGTCGTCAGCTTGATCGTCAACACAGTCACTGGACAAGTCATCGCTGCTGTATCAGGCTTTAAGGATGAGAATGGCGAACGCAGAACATCTACTTCTTTCATCAACGCAGTCTCTTTCGGAGGGAAGCCTGTTGAGCCATTCCAAGCCACTGATGAGCTCATTGGAAAACACGTTCTGTACCGATACACTCCCCGAGATGCTTATGAGCATGTTTATCTCAACAAGGGTACCATGACCTGGCATTGTCTCAGCGGCACAGAGAAGGGAATCGCGGATGCTGAGAAGTGCCAGATGCTCAAGCTGGGAGACAACCTGTACATGCTGTTCTGGACCGAGACAGTTATGCCTGTTGAGTCAATCGTTGTGATCGACTTGGAGAAGATGAGGTCTACTGGACGGTTTTACTGCTGGGATCCAAAGCCGAAGGAGGCTGTGCATGTGCGATTTGGTTCTTATGCTACTGTTCTGGCAGAGACGTCGCCGTTACAGACGTTGAGGAAGGTTTCGCAGAACAAGCTTTAGAAATAGGTGTATGCTAGTCCATAAGATAATCAAATGACAGCCGTGTTTGCCACCCTTCAAAATGCCCATGACTGAATGCGAATGTACTCGTCGTAAGTGAAGCTTGTTGCTAAAGTAGTTTGCATCGAACTACTCAAGTGAGAATGTATTAAATGAGCGAGCAACAAGCCAGATTTCGGCGCTACTGAATTGGGATGATGTTGCTTGTGAAGCGGTAGGTTGGGAGAATGAAAGTCATTTCAAGAGACTGTAAAAGTATCTTTAATAACGTAACATCAAGAGTTCTTGGAATGGAGGATAAAACTTCCAAGCCCTCTGTTCTAGGGTAGGAGTATGACGAAATGGCTTGGTGGAGTTAGTTAAGCTCGTGGCCACTTTGACGAGGAGCATCCCTCGTAGGGTTAGTGAACGTACCTAGCAAAAGTTAGGCCTGCCCTGGTCAAGACCAATTGAGGCATCAAAACTTTCTTGGCCAATACGCCAATTTCTAGAAGCTCACTCCGCACAAGTGCCAAGCAGCCACGAATCCTTCGCGTCTGATAACCCACTTTAGTTTTGACAATGTTTCAAGCAGATAGTCAAGATGAATGACTCGCATTGTCTTGTTCTCTTCAATTTTCGTATTGTTTCAACGAGCCATGTGGCAGACAAGCCACAGTCAATGGTGACTTCAATAAAACGTCGGATGTCAAGTTCATGCTTGGAGCGTTTAATCCGGAGCCGCCATAGGCAAGACTCCGAAGCGTTTTTCATTGGTCAATTCATGACTCGCAAAAACGACCTAGCTACCCAAGTCGCTGATCAGGCAGTTCACTGAAGATACTGATGTGTTATATTGCATTGAGACTATAATGACAGCTAAAACATCGGGCCTATGATAAATCACATTTACTAGCTACTCAGCTCGCCTCATGACAGAGCCTTAGGCTTAAGCTCAAGAGTACCTGAGTCGCTATGATCCACTTATGATGTGATGGGCATTGAACTATTGGAAGCATTCTCGAGGCATGCCAAGGACGTTGAATTGTGCTCGACAACCTTAACATGCAAGCGTTTCGGCCAAAGGATGATCGCCAGACGGGTCTATGAACTTCCGGGATTCTCGATCTCTTTTGTTACGATCTACGATGCAACTCACAGACATTGATTACCACGACGATCTACATACCTAAAAAAGTCTAGCATTGCTTCTGCTCAACGCGAAACAGCCACTCAAACGGCTCCGTTCAAGCCCACTATGTAATCTCCAGACCTGGGGAAGCCTGAGTAGATTGTTGGGAGCCATCAGGTAAATAAGCCATTTCCCCTTATTCTCGAGATTATACCCTTTTTGTGGGTTCCCCGAAGCCCACTACGCGCAGAGTTTTCCTTGTGTAACAAAGGTCCAAGCACAAATCGCCACTTGACCTCATTCGGCCAACTACAGCAGATCATCCGGCGGTTCTCCGACGCTATTACCGGAAAACTGCATCACTATTAGTCTAGCCAACCTCCTAGGCCCTGGGACGAGATCTCAATGGAACCGCGCTCCGAGTAGCAGAAGAACTAGTTAAAAACTTGTCGCGCCTTGTCAGAGCGTTTTTCCTCGTGGCAGATTGGCCCAAGTCCGAAGGCCCCTGACTCAAAGGTCCCGACTTTCTGGCTGCGCCAACACAAGCAGGGCTAGCCTCCCCGTCATGAAGATCGAGCTAGGATGGATCTAGATAAGACGCAAATCATTGCCGCGGTTTCCTGGTCACGCTGCTTGGATGGTCTGTTACAGGAATCCCCTTTTGTCTCCATCTCCTGCACTCCACAGACGAACCTATCCCGGTCTGGATTCTCGTCCGTCGACTCGTGGCGAGCGAGTGGTGTTTTACCATGTCTGCATATATAGTCTACGGGGTGTTGCCCGCTCGCTCGGTTAGCTGAAGAGAGTCCACTCGCTGCACCCTGTTCTTCTTTCTTCTTCTCTGCCACACGAGCTGAACCAACACCATGGCGATCGATAGTCGGGCGACGCAGATTGCTGCCATCGGTTATACTTTCGTAGTCCTCTCGTCGATTGCGACATGTCTTCGCGTCTACTGCCGAGGATGGATTGTCAAGGCGTTTGGCGCGGATGATTGGCTTGCCCTCATTGCCCAGGTAGGACAGGACGCATTGCCCCTATTGGTAAGACCCTGCTAACCGAGAAAGTTTATGTTTATCGTCTTTTGCTCCTATGAGATCACTGGTGTCCGATATGGAACTGGACGTCACTTCAAGGATATCGAGCCGGAGAATATCCCCAGAGCGATGCAGATGTGGTGGACATGCGAACCGACTTACGTCTTGACCAACATGGCCATCAAAGCCAGTATTGCTATCTTCTTGTTGCGAATCTGCATTACACGTACGCACAAGATCATCATCTGGACCATCACTGGCATCACAGAAATCTACAGCTTGTTTTTCTTCCTGCTGTTCGTCTTGCAATGTCGACCTACATCACTCTTCTGGCTTCGATATACCAGTAACCCTCCTCGTGGTAGCTGCTTGGACGCCTCGGTAGTAGCGAAGGCGTTCTATGCTTACTCCGCTATCAGCTGTCTGTCGGATTGGACCTACAGTTTACTACCCATTGCGCTGGTTTACAACCTTCAAATGAGCAGAAGAACAAAGATTTCTGTCGTCGGTATTCTGGCCGCAGGTGCTATGTATGTGTCAACACTTCTCTACCCATGAAACTCGCTTACTGACCTTGAATACAGTGCCTCTAGTGCCACCATCATTCGTTTCCCTTATCTCTACTCCCTCACCGACATCGACGACTTCCTATACTCTACCTCAGATGTCGCTATCTGGTCCACTGTTGAGACTGGTCTTGGTATCACTGCCTCAGCTGTCGCAACACTCCGACCCCTCCTCCGTAACTTCCTTGGTCACGGATCATCTGCAGATGGACAGGGAAACTCAGCCAGGCCTTGGCAGCGAACAGGTAGCAATCACCCAACAGGAGGTTACCTTCGCAGCCACGGCCAGAACGGCGAGGAGGCTTTTGATCTTCACGACAACGCTGGCAAGCGTATTGGAGTCACCACCATCATCGACCACGACGACAAGTCAGATGGCAATGCTGAAACAGGCAAGCATGGAAGTCGATCAGAGGCTTCTGACTCTGTTGCAGAACTGCACGGCTGGAACAGCAGCCAGTCAGATCTGGCCGATGCCAATGGTCAACCACGTGCGCAAAAAGGATGGAATGTGTTGGTCAAGAAGACTGTTGTTCAAACTCGAGGATCAGACCTCGCATAAGCGGGACTTGGTCATGTCATGAAAGTGTAGAGTAGATATAATTACGAGGCGGGGAGAAGACTTGGTTCTCTGTCCCACGATACCCAAAGCGTTTCCCTTTTAGCGGGTCGCCAATGATAATACGTTTTAATATTCATCTTCAAGTCCATTCTGTAGTGATCAAGACATGTGAAAGGTAAGACATCGTTTAAACTTCCATGTATGACGGCTTGACACACAACATTCCGATCTACCGCCCGTGCCGCGTCGATCCCCGAAAGTAAAAGAAGCTGTTAATATCCAATAAAACGGTTTGAACATGATACAAGATTTGACACTGTGGATTCGAGCTGAATGTAAAGGAAGATCAAGTTGCAGATTGAGTTTGATCTGCAATCTATAGTGACGGAAACCATTGGTAGCGTCTGCAACCGGACGATCCCGCAGCCGAAGTTAGTCTTTGTGGATGAAATGCCGAGACGCATCTGTTTATGATCGACAAAAGCTGAAAATGGTGCCAAAATGGCCTGGAAGAAGTTCCATTGCTTGAAATGTCCAAAGCGTTGCTACTGATTGTTTTCAAGTATAAAAGGTCAGGAAGATTCCCAAGTTCTGTCTCATCCCAGCATTCTTTCGATCACAACAACACATCAACACTCTCATAACCCTATTACACGAAAATACCACCCTATCTATTCATCATGGGCGACAAGACTGTACTTAAAAGTTACCCTTCTCCTCTCACGTCTACTAACAAGAGATACAGAAAATTCGCTACACCTACCGCGGCTACGACGCTTGGCAGGCCTCTGAGCCCCAGCTCAAAAAGTAAGCAGACCTTTATAGCAGACTCTGCATCACTCTAACGATCTCTTTAGGCTTATCCAGGATGACACTGGCGTTGAGTTTTGGATTGAGACCAGATCCATCCCTCCCATGGGAATTCCCCCGTAAGTTACCATTATCTATGCTACCTTGGGTAATGTCACTAACCATCATAAGTCCCGTGAGCAAGGATTGTGTTGAGAAACTGAAGGGATTGGATGGTGTTGAAGTCAATGAGATAGAAGAAGATTAGTCGAGCCACGCCATGACAAGAATGTCCTGTTGATAGGAGGTTATTCAAATCGGGGAGATACCTAGCTAAGACTTATCAATCAATTACATGTTCCCCAGTAAAATATATCCGAGCTGAGAGTACTTCTGGATAATGTTGTTTGAGTCCTTTCTTGACAGTGGAACCAGTGAGATAGTGTCAAGCATATCAGACTTAGCATATCTAATCTATCGGCGCTCAAAAACATCTTCCAAACTTGTCGTATAATTTTCTTTTCGGTCTTGGTTAGGCAGAAACTGTTCAAAACTCTCATGGTAACTTTTAGCGTAATGACGGCCACTTTCCGCGGCCAGCTCCCGAAAGCCTCCAGCAATTTACTCTCCTGCGGAGCTCGATGCTGACCAGCTAGAATGTGACTAGAAATAGAAGCGCTATGGCGGATATGGCGGCCAAAAGTTGATTCAAGTCGTTTGCAAACACCTCTGATTCACAACTAGCCCTGGTATTTGTATCCTCTGGAAAGGCTGCATTGGCACTATGGCGTCGGCAATCCTGTGCATAGGTTCACGAACCGTGGTCCAACGTGGGACTCATGTAAGTTGCGTGCCTGGTACTTTTGCTGTTCCTCTATCAACATCTCAGCTTTCATCATGTTCAATGACTGACTCATGCCGCCGAAGTTGTTGCTTACACGACACTTCTCTATCTCCGTGGGCCGCTATGGCATCAACAAAGTTGTCTCATCGGCTGCAGAGGCTTTAAAGGACATGAGACCAAACACGACGGTTCTATGCGGCGGCTTTGGTCTTTGTGGTGTCCCAGACACTCTCATCAATGAAGTCCTCAACAAGCCTGATGTCACCGGGCTGACAGCCGTTTCCAACAATGCCGGAACTGACAACTTTGGGCTTGGGAAGCTCTTGAAAAGCAGACAAGTGCGCAAGATGGTTGCATCTTATATCGGAGAGAACAAGACGTTCGAGAAGATGTATCTTACGGGCGATATTGAACTGGATCTTACCCCTCAAGGCACTCTTGCAGAACGCTGTGCTGCTGGTGGCAAAGGTATCCCGGCTTTCTATACTCCTGCTGGTGTCGGAACTGTTGTTCAAAATGGCGATCTCCCATCTCGGAACAAAGCAATTGGATCTTCCGGCGATTCCCAATTCCCAGATCCCAAAGACGTCAAGGTATTCGAGGGCAAGCCATATCTGCTTGAACGCAGTATCTCAGGAGACTATGCCTTTGTGAAGGCGTTCAAGGCAGATACGCTAGGAAATTGTCAGTTTCGCCTTGCAGCTCAGAACTTCAACGGTCCAATGGGCCGCAATGCCAAGATGACAATCGTTGAAGCCGAGCATATTGTTGAACCCGGGGAGATTCCCCCAGAGTCAGTTCATCTCCCGGGAATTTATGTGAAGCGAGTCGTCCAAAGCACTGCAGAGAAAGGCATCGAGAAATATACCTGGGACGAGCAAGACGTCAAGACCTTGGGTCAGGGTGAGGTTGCAGCAAAGCGAGAACGCATCGTCCGACGAGCAGCGAAGGAATTCAAGAATGGAATGTACGCCAATCTTGGAATCGGTATGCCAATGCTGGCAGCCTCATTCGTTGGACCCGATGTTGATGTCCAGCTCCAATCGGAGAATGGCATCCTAGGTCTCGGACGTTATCCATCCAAAGAGCGCAACGAAGCTGACCCGGATCTCATTAACGCTGGTAAAGAAACAGTCACTTTGAAACCTGGTGCGTCTGTTTTCAGCAGCGATGAAAGTTTCGGTATGATTCGTAGTGGTCGTATCGATGTGACCATCCTTGGTGCTATGCAAGTCAGCGCAACTGGGGACTTGGCGAATTGGATGCTCCCAGGAAAGGTCAAAGGCTTCGGCGGCGCCATGGACCTCGTTAGCAACCCGAGCAAGACGAAGGTCATTGTCACGATGGAACATACAGATAAGAAGGGCAATCCCAAAATCTTGAACCAGTGCTCTTTTCCCCTCACTGGCCGGGCGTGCGTATCACGCATCATAACGGATTTGGTATGTCACTATCACGATACTGCTCTTGGGTTGTACTAACTCTTCTCAGGGCGTGTTCGACGTGGACTTTGCTGCGGGTTTAACGCTGGTCGAAATTGCCCCTGGTGTCACTGTGGAGGAAGTCAAGGCTAAGACTGAAGCTCCTTTTACTGTTGCTGAGCCATTGGAGTTAATGACAGGAGTGTGAAAAGCATCGTTATAGGAAGGCCAAGTTTATATCGAGACTATTTGAAACTATGAATGCTAACTACTGTGGATTGGGTGCTTCTCAAGTGAAAGGAATGTGATAGACTCCCTGAGGCCTACCTTTATCAGCGCTACTTCCTATATGAAACAAAACCCATGAACTCCACAAAGGCTAGAGACGAGGACTAAAATCGTATTGATAGTCTCGCTATGTAAGGGTTACGCCCATAATGGCAAGTGGACGACTCACTACCAACACAGCGATTTTCCACGTATGAAATCTACTTTGATCCATTCAATGACAGAGAACTCCCCTGGAGGAGGTCACGTGTCCTTCCGTGAGCATGAGGTCGGCGGTCGCCGGCCGGTCACTTTCCCCGGGCGCTCTCCGCGGCCCCTCGACCAGGCCAGTCCAACTGCATTGAGATCATCACAGAAGCAGGGGTTTTAGGCTAGAATCTGATTCTAAAATGCGGGGATTCAGTACATCCGGGGTAGTTCTTGGGGTTAAGCACCAATTCAACTACGCTAGTCAGGGCCCATTCTCACAAGTAGAAATACATCAACGCAGGCACAGTTTCGTACTGCCTCGAGGTCGATGTACCCGTATGTGCCGCAATCTTGAGAACCAGGATCTCCAAGCATTGACCTGCCATGAATTACAATCAGCATTCTGAGTTAGCAGTGGCCCAGAGTCATGATGGCCTCCACAAGATGGACCTGAGAGGGTTACACCGCCCAGTATCACTGAACAGAAGTGCCGTTCTGTCCGCGGGGTAAGAGCGAAGCAAAGAAAATGCAGATCCTTCATGATGCAGATGAACAGGGTCCTGATAAAGTATAAATGTCGTCGCAATATGCCATTCAAGTGTTGGAATATCACACCAGACACTCGAGACAAGTAACACTCACATACCAACCATGGCTACCAAGGCTCTAGCAACTTGGGCTCTAGCCCTCCGGTTCGGCAACCTCACCGAACCAGTCGTCGGTATAGCTGTTAAGAGCGTCTACAATTGGGCCGGCTGTGCCATCGGCGGCTACGCTTTACCCCCAGCAGGTATTGCGTACGAGGCCAACGTTCCCTTCATCGGAGCCGATGGAAACTCGTCCATCTTTGGGACCGGCAAGTACGTTGATGTTAAGACCGCAGCTCTTATCAACGGTATTGCCTCTCACGCTGATGACTATGATGACACCCACCGTGATAACCCTATTCACCCCTCTGGACCTGTGTTGTCTGCTCTGTTCGCTGTTGCTGAGTGGATTGCACCTGTGCCAGGCGAAGATTTCTTGGCGGCCTTCGTTGCTGGTGTTGAAGCCGAGTGCAAGATTGGTGTTGCTGTTTTCCCGGAGCATTACAACGTTGGATGGCGTAAGTGTACCTAATGATTCTTTTTGGCGATGACCGTACTGACTGTCATCAGACATTACCAGTACCGTTGGCTCGGTTGGCTCAGCTGTTGCTGTCGGAAAGCTCCTTGGGCTTGACACTAAGCAAATGCAGAGAGCTATCAGCATAGCCTCCGTTCAGGTCATTGGGATGCACGAGTCTTTTGGTACAGACACTAAGCCTTTTCATGTTGGCGCTGCAGCACAAGCAGGTCTCCAGTCAGCACTCTTAGCCAAGAGTGGCTTTGGAGGATCTCTCGAAGGCTTGGAAGCTAAGAGAGGTTGGTCTCATGTTGTCAGCACTCGTGAGAATCTGACTACCGAGATCTCCACGCTTGGCGATGTTTGGGAGATATCAAGGAACACGTTCAAGCCATACCCATGCGATAGGATCATTCACGCTGCCATCGATGGCTGGATTCAGATTCACGACAAGGCAGTGAAGGATGGCCTCGGCCTCACCAAGATCGCTAATGTCACGGCCCGTACTCATCCCCGCGTTCTGTTCCTGACGGATGATCCCAAGCCCGAGACAGGTCTCCAGGGCAAGTTCAGCGTCTATCACGCAGCCGCTGTAGCACTACTTTTCGGCGAAGCAACCCCTTCCCAGTTCACAGATGAGGCTGTGCAGAACAAGACTGTCATTGAACTCCGCCAGAAGGTCAATGTTACAAGCGATGACAAGGTCAGCGAGCACGAGGCGTTTGTTGCTGTTGAGTTTGAGAATGGAAAAAAGCTCGAGGTCCATGTTGAGCACACAATTGGTAGCTATGAGAATCCCCTGGATGAGAAGTTTCTCCATACAAAGTTCTTGGATCATGTTGGTAACCAGATTGGAGACGTCCGGGCGAAGAAGGCTTTGAGTGCTTTTGCTGGTATCGCCAACATGACAGATGTCGGTCAGATTTCTCAACAGTTCAAGAAGTAGGGGTCTTCAGCGTACAAGGCTGCACTCATCATCTAGCATCGGTCCAAAATATGTTATAAATACGTAGACACGTACAATACCACAGATACCTTGTTGCAGTTTTACCTAAGTTAGACCCCAATACATTGTTGACAAGTCAGTATGAGTTCACATGTCAGAGTAGTAGCTAAGGCAATAGTTTCTTTTATTGACTTATTGAAGATTTGCAGTATTAGAGAACATCCCCAGTTAGTTCGCTTTATTGTCGTCTGATGATGATCGAAGACGACGATAGCCATGCGATTCCGCTAGACATTCATGGTGATATAAGGGGTACAGATCAAATAGCTTGGGAAAAGGTGATGAATTTGTACCTGTATGTATCTGGAAAATACAACGAAGATATGGGCTATCAGTCAGTGTCCATCTCTGGCGTGTTCGTCCAGATCTATGTGATGGAGTGTGAGCTGATC
Organism: Fusarium pseudoanthophilum; assembly: GCA_013395995.1. Taxonomy (NCBI): domain Eukaryota; kingdom Fungi; phylum Ascomycota; class Sordariomycetes; order Hypocreales; family Nectriaceae; genus Fusarium; species Fusarium pseudoanthophilum. The sequence continues at coordinate 94,550 of JAAOAR010000187.1, forward strand.
TTAGGGACATGACAGCAAAACCACATCTTTAGAGTGAGGCATGAGGCAAGTACCATTGGTTGATCTATTCCCGCTGTACTATAACTATCTGCCAAAGTCCGGGGCTTGATCTTGCTCCTACTTGGAGTTTCAATATTACAGAACGTATCGGAAGTCCTTGTTCTCGAACTCGGTCTGATCCCGCATACCAGCCTCGTTACTACGCTCCTTGTTGGGCGCACCGTAGGTCTTGTTACGGTGTCTGTTGACCAGATACATATACACTAGAGAAAAGCGTTAGCTAAAGTTTCTTTGCTGGATATCAGGCCACTTACCAAGAAGACCAAGGTGGCAGCAAAACTTGATAGCATAGCCGACTAAGAGTCCGATAGTAGCACCAGTGAAGTGAGGAGCCTCAGACTTCTTGACGACGAAGGGGCCGGCAAAGTTGCCCCAGCAGTAAGCAGTACTGACGTATTACGTTAGTCAGGTGTCAAAGGTTGATTGATGAAGGACTTACAAGACCAGGGCGCTGGCAAGGGATCTATGAGTGTAACCAGCCATGTTGGATGAAATGGTGGTCAGAGACACAGTGAAGCCAACAGATTGGGTGTTGACCAGCCAGAAGCATACAAGTCGGCCCCAAGTGTTATCACGGGGGAGGTAGGCCATGCATGCAGCAGAGATTGTGCAAAGCATGTTGGCAACCGTAGCAGTGAGAAGTCGAGCTGGTTGGTGTTAGTTAACTGGTTGGGTGCTTGATAACGATGGTTTGACTGACAGTTTGGAACGTTGAGAATGACACTTCCACCGATGATCAAACCGATAATCTGGACAGCATCTCCAACTGACTTTAGTTGAGTGGTTCTGGTGGTGCTAAATCCCATGTCGCGGATGATGACGGTCGAGAAGGAGTTGACGACACCATTAGGGATGGCACTGTCAATCATGTATTAGCAAAAGGTCAGTCTTTTGTCGTGACGAGGATTTGACTTACGCAGCAAAGACCGAGGTAAAGAGCAGAAGAGTCTTGGGATCAGTGAAGCCGAGGACGACCTGGTCCTTATCGAATGCCTTGTTCTTGATACCTGTTTCATTGGATGCGACTCTCTTGACTGCAATGAGACGCTCGCGATGGTTTAGGAATCGGGCGTTAGAAGGCGAATCGGGGAGTAAGAACCAGATGACGAAAGCCCAGAGACATGTGGCACCGCCGAGCTATTCACAAATTAGCAATTACTCATGGCCTTTAAACGTAACGATGACTTACGATGAAGAAGATGAGTTCCCAGCGCTCAGGCTTGAGGTCGACGGGAAGCTTGGAGACTCCCATGGAAATATAAGAGCCAACCTACGCAACGTTCGTTGTTAGTAAGAGAGCTTTGGGCGCCAGAACGTGGCTCTAACTTACGATGCCACCCCAGCCGAGAGATGAGTACCAGATACATTGGCGGAGAGGGATCTCTCGTCGGGTATACCAGAAGCCAGTCATGAGGGTCAAACCGGGGGTAACAGCGGCCTCAAAGACACCCATGATGAATCGCACAGCCAGAGCACTTGAGTAGTCGCGACTCTGAGTCATGATGATGACCATGAGACCCCACAGGAAGACACTGATAGCCATAACCTTTTGAGCAGGAAAGCGACCGATGAGCCATCCGCAAGGGTATTGCCCAAAGAAATAGCCAGCATAGACCACTGTATGTCTGTATTAATAATCGACCGTGCGAGGCGAGGTGAGGAATACTGACTTGCAGAGAGGTAGTTGAACTGGTTGCCCTTCAGGCCAAGAGCCTCCTGATATCCGAAGAGGTTGGCATAGTTGAGAGAGGTCTTGTCCATGAATTGAAGCGCTTGGGTGACGAGGAACATAGGGAGGATAACGAGATCGAGTTTCCATCGCAGTTTCTTTGCCTATTAATCTGTCAGCGAACGCAGCAGTGTATACCAGGGGGGTTGTGCGTACCTCAGCATCTGAGAACTCAATGTCGCGAGCCTCAAGGTACTCGCTGTAACCAACAGCATTCTCTCGATCGTGAAGATCCATCTCGTTGCGACTACCCTTGAGCTCTGAGTCCTCAATGGCCTCAACGCTAGGGGGAGACTCGACGATAGGCTTAGGCGTGTCCGACATTGTTGCTGAAAGTCTTGTTGCTCAAGTCAAGTCGAGAGAAAATGGAGAGAGAACTGAGTTGAAGACTGAGACTGGACAAGGGGAAGCTGGGGTAGTATTTATCGAGCGCATGGTCGCCGAGTAAAGCAGAAATTTAGATAGCCTGGGGTAGCCTGCAACTTCTCCGCCTTTACCCCATGGGGCCTGGTTCGACTCCGCATGGCATTGGCCAATTCAACATTATCGGTGAACTGCTGGAGCATCCCCACGGCCAGTCTCCGCGGATGCAGACCGACGAAGGCTGTCGAGAACGTACGCCACTGGCATTGATTAAACCCAGAGAATTGTTTAGCTGCCAACCAAGAACCCGTATGAGACTGAAGACGACCTTCAACAAGAATAACTACGCTTTCCCCCCTCATAACACTGATTGCAACCTTTTAGACAATTGAATTATCACATTATGGGTCAATCATCTTCGCAACAATCCACCAGTGAGCCATACCTTGCCAAACCAAGTGGCAGCTGCTGTCTCAAAGGCACGATCCACGAGGGCGAGTCAAGAGGCACTTGGGAAACCATCGCAGACGTCGAAACATATATCTCAAAACCAGCACCCGAAAAGGCAAATGGAAATATCCTATTGTACTTTCCGGATGTATGGGGCATGTTCCCCAACGGGCTGCTAGTCATGGATGCTTTCGCAGACGCAGGCTATCTAGTCTTGGGGCTCGACTACTTCCGTGGGGTAGGTTAGGCTGACATAAAATGCTTAGAACGAAGACTAAAGATGATACAGGACCCTGTTTGGAAGCATCGCAAAGACCGGCATACCCAAAATCCTCACTTTGACTACGAAGCCTGGAAGCGCAAGCACACTGCCTTTGCGGATGTTGCTGTGCCCAAATGGGTAGCTGCTGTCAAGAAGAGCTATGGAACAAAGACAACAAAGTTTGCTTGTGTCGGCTACTGCTTCGGAGCGCCTTACGTGTGCAATGAGCTGAAAGGTGATACGGTGGCAGCAGGCGCTTTTGCTCACCCAGCGTTCCTCAAGGAACATCATTTTACAGACCTCAAGAGTACACTCTTTTCTCTTCCGTAGCTATCCGTCAGCGTTGCTAATTCTTTCTCATAGAGCCTCTATTTCTCTCATGCTCGGAAGTTGACCACACGTTTGATGTGCCCTCTCGACGTCGAGCGCTGGATATTCTACAGACCAACAAGAAGGTCTTTCACTATCAAGTATTCTCTGGGGTTGAGCACGGATTTGCTTTGAGAGGTGACCCCAAAGATCCTTACCAGCGTAAGTTCCAATAGCAAAGCTTCCCTTGAGACCTACTGACACGGCATAGGCTGGGTAAAGGAACAGAGCCTGGCAGGTATCGTGGCATGGTTCGATTATTGGTTGTCGCAATAGATATTCTAAGATAAACAGACGAAAAATAGACTATTAATTGGACTCTTGCCGACTAGTACATCAGTCTTCAAGTTCCGATTGGCGAGTCAGATTTGTGCCATCTCCTCTATGTTGAAGCTGCTCAAAGAACGCAGAGCACAAGAACTGTCCCCCATAAATTGAGAGGTCGCTACCTACAATGCGCCCGTAATGGACGTATGTGATCTCTCGCCTAGTGGATCCTTTCTTTGTCGCGTAGCAGGTATACCAATTAGAGTCGATACAACTTGGGCTGTTGCATTGAAACCAGCGACTCAATGAATTGACGCGCTAAGCACACAGTGGCTACTAGATCGCGAGTCATGAGAAAGACACATGTCGATGCCATCATGTCTGAGTCTGGACTCTGAAGATCAAAATCCCTTAGCACAGGCCACTAAGGTTTGCAGAGCCGATAGACTTGGCCAAATATGATTTGAGACTGATCCCAATTGGCACGAAAGATTCCGGGGGAAGCCCGAGTTTGGATATCCCCATTATCCCATCATTTTCCCCGCAAGTGGCCCTTGTGACTGTGCAGTCAATAGCTCAGAGAACAGGGGAGTTCGGCGATTGCCCGCGCCGAATGCCCGGAGGCTGAGAGTGGCCATTGGCCGCGGTGAGCGACGATCTCTCAATATTTGACTGCAAGGTGAATAATATTTATTCTTCGATGCTGAATCTCGTGAGGTATATGAATTCGCTTTGCTATAGACTTTGGACGTAAATCACCAGCTGTAAAAGTCAAAGCAACTTCATCAACTCACATATTCCACAATGGCACCACCTCGAGCCTTCGACTTTTCTGGAGATGTGGCAATCGTCACGGGTGCAGGCTCCCGCATGGATGGTGAGTCCAAGACCTACCCCGATTCCTGTCCCCATTACACTAACCCCCTGTAAAGGCGAGATTGGCAATGGTCGCGCGGCTGCCATCCTCCTCGCACGTCATGGCGCCAAGGTCGCTCTTGTGGACTTCAATGTGGACTGGGCGAAAGAGACCAAGCGCATGATTGATGAGGAGGGCGGCATTTCAGAGGTGATCCAGGCTGATGTCACAAGCGAAGAGTCTTGCAAGAATGCCATCGACAAGACTGTCGAGCTATGGGGCGCTCTTCACATCCTTGTCAATATCGGTAGGTTGAATCGCATGCTCAATTATAGCGAGAGACATACACTGACAGGCGCAACTAGTTGGCGTTGGCGGTGCAATGGGTGATGCCACAACAATTAACCTCGATGCTTGGGACAGAGACTTCCGCATCAACGTCACAAGTATGGTCATGATGAGCCGATATGCGATTCCTGAAATGAGGAAGCATGGCCGCGGATCTATCATCAACATGTCATCAGTTAGTGGATGTAAGTATCTTCTTTTTACCCCCAAAATATCCAAGCTAACAGGGTCCTGCAGTACTCGGCGGCAACCCCAGTCTACTGTACCCTACCACCAAGGGTGCCATCATTCAGATGACACGGGCAATGGCAGCTCATCACGGCCGTGAGAATATCCGTGTCAACTGTGTCGCACCGGGAATGGTGTATACTCCAATGACAAGAGGACGGGGAATGACAGAGGAGATGAGACAAGCAAGAATTAACCAGAACTTGATGAAGAAGGAGGGAACTGGCTGGGATGTTGGCTATGGTAAGTCAGCCCAAACCCTTGTATTTCTGTGACTTTCGCTAAAACCCTGTAGCTATCTTGTTCTTGGCTAGCAAGGAAGCTGGCTGGATCACAGGTCTGATCATGCCTGTCGATGGAGGCGTAAGTAGCCTTGATCTCCATACCATAACTTGGGCCGCCGCTAATACTTTGCCACAGACTACTGCCGGAAAGGCCGATAGACCAGCTCTCAAGGCTGATACACTAGCTGAGGCCAACACTGGTATACAGAATTAGATTTGGCGTCTATGCGATAGTGTTAAAAAATATTGCTGTGAACTGTACTGCTTTAGAATCCTAAGACGTTGTTTGTTTAGTCTCATATAGACCTCGAGACATAACAGTGTCTGTACCCACCTGGACAGGCTGACACCTTAGGCGACTCATATCCTTCCCAAAAGCACCATACATTTCTCATCATCTTGGATATAATATGTGAGCTTGTGAAAGGTATACAAAACATGAAGAAAGAAAAACTGCTCAATAATGCCTAAGCCGGTGCATGTCTCATCATTTCATCAAGATCAATCTGTAGCTCTGGGTAACAGTCCAACGAAGCCATGGCATCCATGCTCATGCTATTCAAGTACGCATCCATGTCAAAGTCATTCGGGCTTACGGGGTCAAGATACGGAAAGGCTGGGATGTAGCTGTTCATGGTAGCAGTAACCGTGTTGTCGGATAACGACTGATCAGGTGCTGGCCGTTGAACTGGCGTCCTCTTCAGGCCTTTTATGATGATGTGCAAGCTGCGCTCAAGGAGCGGACATTTTGCCATGCCACGGTTGAGGGCTCTAAGAAAAGTCTGCATGGTGGGATGCGTTGCACCGTCATTGTTCTTCGCATCTTCGAGCACAGCTGAAGCACCTGTGTAGATGCAATAGCCCATGAGATACGTGATGTTCTCGAAGCCAAAGGTTGATTCAAGCATCAAGAGGAGCTTCTCCATGCTGAGCGCTGCGCTCATGCAGACTTGGTAGTAGGCTGGTGCTGACCAGAACGGGCGATGGGCCAGGATGATAGTGGTGAAGTATAGTAGACTGTTCGTAGTCAGTAACAGAATTATGAGCAATATGGGGGTTAGAAGCTTACTTCTGAGAGATAATATGGGGAGGCGGACATATGTTTGGTAGATACTCTGGGTCATAACGCAGATGCACTGGTGATTCGGTACGCCATGTCTCTAGACGTGCCTTGATATCGTTCAGCGACGACTCGGTTATAGCTCTGCTTCGTTTTGAGTAGAGCTGTACTATTATGTCATTGATGATGACAGAGAGCTTACACGAGTTTGCGAAGCATGACACAGCGTGACTTTTCATCACGGGGTATTGGCTCGGTGCTAGTCGAGTAAGTGGTGAAGTGTCTTCGTAGTATGGCGACCATACATCAGACTCTGCAGAGTCATCCACTGTACATTATATCAGAATGGAATGGTTTAATCAGTTCGGGGCGCATACTGAAGTCAATGGGGCTTTGCGGTAGCTCGGTCACTGCTGGTAGTCTCCCTGTGTAAAGGCTGATGGCTCTGCAGGTCCATGTAAGCAAAGATTATGCATAGTTCCCGGAAGATGGTCACTCACTTGTCCCAGAAATAGCAGCTCCAGAATAGCCTCTTCCGGATCTCCAAGTCTACTGGGTCCAGTCCCTTGAGGTCGGCTATGTCAGGCCCATTATGTTGCAATCCAAGGTCGGCTGACATTCTGAAGGCCATCCCACTATACAGCCATGCCTGTGAGATTGAGCCTTGAGCGAGTTCCCGAGCACTCAATTGTAAGAGAGCTTGGATAGTAGGTATAGAACTAGGCTTCTGTATCTCGTCACCGAGAAGGAATCGAACACGGGAGAAGAGTAGTTGCGCGTGGTTACTGTCGTAGTATTTTGAGGCATGAGCGCATAACACGAGGAGGAGAAGCTCAGAGTAGTAACGGCCGCCAGTCGTCATGTCACCTGGAGGCGAGGGAAATTAGTCGAGTGTGAGCCATGTTGTAGCACCCAAGATACGTACGCATGAATGCCGGCCGGTACACCCACATAAACATGGGAGCAACCCAGGTCCAGTGCAGGTGAAGAAGCTTTGCCATAACCTGTCGAGGCAATCCAAGTTGGAGCGATGCATTCCCAAGCGCAAAGTCCTCCCAAATGGTCGATTCTCGAGCTCGCGATACCAGGTAAGCGCGGACGTCAGTCCTCTTAGATCCGTCCCCGCGACTCATGGAGTTTGTAGATGGCGATGCGAGACCCAGAGGCTCATGAACAGCAGATGTTGGGCCGTAATAGCATATCTTGCCATGTTCATCCACGCTGAGATCTATCGCCAATCCGTCTTGCGACGCACTGTCGATACCTGTGGTTGGTCGAGGAGGATCTTGGAGGCGGCTTTGATGTGTGGCAGGCGATGTTTCCAGGACTAGGGGCTCTATGTTGAGCCCTGACGATAAGGGCAATCGTGTTGACAAGTCTTCAGCAGCGAAGGAGCTTGATGCGGGAGCTACACTCTCGGCAATGGAAGCTCTCATGTTCTGAGTCGTGGAGCTGTCACCACTTTGAAGGCGCTCAATCGTCTCCTCGGCTTCTTGGAGCTTGCGCGCCATGGCAACAACTTGCGACAGCGGCGGGGGTTTGTCGTAGCGACATTCGACATGGTAGACCTCGCATGTTTTACAGGTCGGTTGACTCCCTTCACATCGAACCTAAACCATCAGACAAGTCAGCAAGCGTATCAAAGGCTGAGACGCAATGAATTACGAAGAACAGAGGATGTTCTAACCTTCTTGGCCCGGCAGTTGGCGCATGTCAAACCTCGATACTTGCGAGACAAGCGCTGTTTCTTGGAGCGAGCGGAGCTCTGTCCCTGTCCTTGCTCGTCATTGGTCTCCATGTTTCCAGGGGAAAAGGAGATAACACTCGATCTTCTGATAAGCTCGGATCACGTAGAGAGAAGTGAAGAATTGGCTTACGGTGAAAATCCGAAAGCTGGGGGATTATCGTCAACGCTGAACTTGACGACTACTGGCGTGGATGATGAACGTCATTGGCCCGGGCAGTCTCCGCGGCGAGTTGCCGCGGAGTGTGCGGGGAATGCGGGCAGGCAATTGGCGAGACCTGGGAGGATTAATCGATGGTAATAGAGATGAACGATGCCTTATAATATTTACAGTGATACTCTCATGAGCCTACCTCTGGGCTTTCGGTAATACCACACTTCTTCTGTATCAATATCCACAATGAGAGTCCCTTACATCCCTAATCCTCCTCCAACTTCTTCCCCAGAAGAAGAGGCAATCGTCGCTGCAATTGCGGCCCGCCGTCATCCCCGCCCAATACAACCCCTCGATTTGGCACTACTGCATTCCCCTCACGTCGCCGCTGGCTGGAACACTTTCGTCGGCGCTATCCGCACAAAGACGTCGTTGGCAGATGATCTACGAGAACTTGCCATCTGCCGCATCGCCGTTGTGAATAGGGCTTGGTATGAGTGGATGCACCATGCGCCATTGGCCGTCAACAGCGGTGTATCATCAGCGTCGATGAACGAGATCATGAAGGAGGGGGGTTTGTTGCGGAGTGAGAGACCTGAGGGTTTTAATGAGAAGCAATGGGCTGTTTGTGTCGTGGCTGATGAGATGACGAGGAATGTTCAGGTTAAGGATGAGACATTTGAATGGCTCAAGTCGCTTGCCAGCGACCAAGAGGTAGTTGAGGTTGTCGCAACGGTAAATCTATTCTTGCAACGTCGCCCTTTCTTCAAAAGACTAATGAAATTTTCCAGGTTGCATGTTATAACTGTGTCAGCCGTTTTCTTGTAGCACTAGATGGTAAGTACTTCAAGTTGTTCCCTTACATCGACATCAATCCACTGCAAGCTTCGACTAACGCATATAGCAGTTAGTGAGAGAAACAACGCTGTTCCGGAACCTCTAAAGTAACTGTAGACCATATTATCAGAGTCAACATGAATATAAAATATAGAGATTTGGCAAGTACTTTGTGTGTTGAACGTGCTCAACGACCTAAAAGCTGCTTATATGTTGGATAAGTTTCGCCTCCCTTGGCTTCCGGTGAGGATCCCTGCTTCATATGATGTCTAGGCAATATAACCCGGTAATATTTAAATCTCCATACATTTTGCTATCGACCCAGATGTACGAAAATGCCACCGTACATTTATACGAATCCTCACAGAGGCCATACCCCCGTGTATAACTAAAGCCTAATGAAGGGGCATTTCACAGAAAGAACACAACAACGTCCAATCTTGCTCGGTATCCGTCACTCATAACAAATGGAGGATTGCATCCAGATTCCAGGCTAGCGCATGAAGCTGAAACTGAAGCTCTGGTGGCTATATGAGATTGCTAGAGAGATTAGTGCATAAAAATATATACATAATCTTGAACCCATCCCAGAGCCCCATAAACCTAATCAAGCCAAGTCGCTTCGTAAGGCGTGCTGTTATCAGGATAATGCAGCGAAGCCACAACATCGAGAGTATGATTCGAAGGGGTCCAACCAAGAATGAACATCCAGCCCTCAGAAGTATCACTGAGATACATATAGTCCGTGATACCATTGGGATCACTGTTAGTTTCATCTTGCCAAGGAGCAACTCGGAGACCGCCCGCAGAGCCAAGAGTGACAGGCGCCTCGTAGAAAGCGACGGCTTTCTCGCTCTCCAGAAGTCCGTCATCATTGAGGGCGAATGCCGCGACGTAGCCATTTGCTTCGGTGTTGTTCCAGCTTCGAGTACTGGTGAAGAGGTATTTGCCGTCGCGGGACATTTGGACCGTGTTGCTGCGAAAGGTATAGACGCCTCGCACATCTTCAGTTGTTAGAGATGCCTATGGACTCGGAACTCGATACGTTGACTCACCATCGGGAATGGCACTCGCCCTCTGAACATGCTCGAGACGTGTTTCAAGCACTCTATAGACATCCATCCATTGGTCTGTAAGGTTAGTGAGGGGTTTCATGATGGTGTATTCATTTGGGCTTACTGTGTTCGGTCATCTAATGCCTGGCGTTAGTCTTCGTTGCCACGTCTTATTCTCATTCAGAGATGACTTACCACGTAAAGGAGCTTTCCATCCTTACTAGAATAAGAGTTTCGTGGTCCATCACCCTCAGTTGGACTAAGGTTGATAGACAGAGGCGTAGCAGTCCCGTTTTCCGCAATGTCATACATAAAGATGGAGTTCATACCCCTACCGAGAGTTAGCCATATCACACTTAGCACGAGAGTAGATACTTACAAATGAGGAACAAAACCCTTTCTGTTGACATTGATGTCAAAGGCATGAGCACCATAGAGCTTGGATATCTGTGAGCGCTTGCACATAAGAACGTATTAGACGAACTTACCACAGCCGCTCTTGTCTTGTTCACGTTCTTAATTTCCTCCTCTGGCACCATGTACAGCTCTTGAACCTGCTCACCGATAGCCCCATTCTCGGTGAGAGCATGGATAGCAGCAGTTGAGCCACCAGAAGAAAAAGCCAGGTTGCCATCGTCCGAGAAGTAGCAAGATGAAGACGCTGAAACAATCAACAAACAGAGCTTCCACATGTCATATCCATTTGACTTACTGATATTGACCGTGTCAAGGTGGGTAAACTGATAGTTCTCATCTACCGACCACGAGAACAGCTGAGGAGGCTCGCTCATGGCGGTGGCATAGACGCGGTCCTTGGCAGCATTGCTGGTGACAAATTGATGAAGCCCAAAGCCTGGAACAGTAGAGTTCAAAGTCAATGTCTTAGCAATGGTATCGAAGGCAAGGAGGAAGAGTGTCTTGTTGGTATAAGAACCTGACACAAGGTGGTGCACGGAGCTCCCGTAGGAGTTGGCGAACTCAATTGCGGGCATGATGAAAAGATGCCGGGCAAGATTTATACTCCTTTTGCAACAGAAGTGCTCTTTTGCTTGATTTTCATGTCGGCAATGCTGGTTGGCCTGGATTATATACTTTTTAGGGCATGTAGCTACCCCAGATCGTGGAGCATCAATCTCATTCTACAATTGCCGATCTCAGAGCTTCCCCCGCGTTGTTGGTCTGGGGTTATAGCGTGTATCCCCGCTAAGGGTTTGTGATTGCTCTCTTGAGTCTAGACTTATTACAGGGTGCCTTAGCGGTGTCGGCCACTGAGCGCGGGACTTGCCCGCGGCGAGCAGCAATAATACTAGGTACCTACTGTTAGGACCGAACCTCACTTCAAGTTGAAGTTACATGAATGCAACAAGGCTTCTGAGGTATGGAGATCTTTGGCCAATAGACTGTGAATTGAGGGTAGTGACTTGCGGTCGATACAGGGTTTAGCAATCCCAATGACTCAATCCTCACACCGAAGGAGATGAGACAAATAATTGAGAACAGAGGTCATATTTGCTACTTTTACGATTATTCTGCCCGTTTTTGCTAGAGTGCATATGGAAAGCTCCCGTTCTCCAGTCTCTAATGCTATTCATTCTCGTACAAACAATCCGGCCATACCCATGCCAGTTCCAATACACATACTCACAACTCCCAGCTCACCGCCATCGGCCCGCCCCAAGCCATGTAGTAGCGTACTGGTCAGTCTTGCACCTGTAGCACCCAGCGGATGCCCCAAAGCAATGGCGCCTCCGTTGGGGTTGACATTATTATTCTCGTATGCCCTTTCGAGACCTAGTTTTCTCAAGCAGTAGATTGCCTGGCTTGCGAAAGCCTCGTTGATTTCCCATCTGTGGATATCATCCTTCGTGAGGCCAGTGCTGTCCAGTAGCTTTGGGATCGCAATCGCCGGCCCGACACCCATTTCATCTGGCGCACAGCCTACTGTGACTGCGGAAACAAATTTGCCCATGATGTTACCGCCCAGTCCGAGTTCATTCGCAGTGCTGCGTCTCATGAGAAGTGTTGCTGCAGCGCCGTCTGAGACTTGAGATGAGTTCCCAGCGGTCGAGGTTCCGTCTCTCTGAAGGCCGGTTTCAACTTTGCTAGGCCTTCCAGATTTGCCTGAGGTCGAATACCATCGTCCGTATCGACGACAACGTCTCCTAGTCCGTCAGGTTGCTTTTGCAAAACGGGGACAATCTCATCCAAGAAGAGTCCAGACGCTCGGGCTTCTGCCGCCTTGAGGTGACTGCTAACTGCAAAGGCATCTTGATCCTCCCGCGAGATACTGTAACGCTCGGCGACGTTTTCCGAAGTAATGCCCATTGGAAGAATGCAGTCCAGGGCATCCTTCACAGCAGACTCTCTGAGAGCGGGCCAGAGGTCAGTTGGGATAGCTCGGCTCCCATAGTTGCGCGTCATGCTTTCCATTCCAGCTCCAATTCCCACAGAGATCATCCCTATCCGGATCTGAGAAGCTATGGATGAGATGGCTTGGAGTGAAGAAGAACATGCTCGGTTGACAGTATAGAGGGACGTGGTGTTGGGGTATCCAACGTGGTTCATAGCCATGCGCGCAGCTTTAGAGCCTCCAAGCTCAGACAGTACTACACCGACAGCGACATCCTCTATCATTGACGGGTCGAGGTTGGGTACTCTATCGATTGTGGCTTTGAGCACAGAGGCAAGAAGCTCTTCGGGAAACGCGTCTTTGAGGGATCCTCGATTCGCACGGCATATTGGCGTGCGCAATGAGGATAAAACTACAACGTCGCTGGGAGCCTTGGAAAGTATGGAGACGACCCCTCTTGGTGGGAACATGGCTGATGGACTGGTAGCCTTTGGCACCTTGACACAGATAGTGATTCATGCCAGGCCTGCATCTTAGCAAACTGCAGGCGGTATTTTAACTACAGTTTGAATGTATGGTCCGTCCATGAATTCGCTTCTGGACATTTGTGTATTGTCGTCACCCGAGCCACTTCCTTTCGGGGATGTTCCACGGCCATATTCCGTGAGCGTGATGAATGAGAGCAGTCTTGTAGGCAGTGCTCAAGCAGTTCAGCGTTTCGAACACTTTAACAATTATTCTATGCAGGGTATTTCGGACCACTGCAGGGTATCTTCATGTTCATGTCTTGGATTTGCAACGAAATTGGCCTGGATGCTCAACACCTGGCAGTATAATTAAATACGAGCTGTTCATACTTGTAAACTTTTGCATGTTTTATTAAAAGATAATGAAAAGCCTCATAGGCTAATTTGTGATCATCATACATGTCATTTGTCTCCATTACAGGTACTCTGCGTCTTATTCACTCCCCAGAGCTCCAAAGCATTATCCCTAAAGAGTCTCTCCCGGAGCCATTGCTTCCCCTCGGTCAAATCTAGCAGGTGAGACACCCAAGGCCGAACGTCTAAACCTTCAAATCGTGTGTGAGGCCAGTCTGAGCCAAACACAATTCTCTTGGGAGCCTGCTCAAAGAGCTCCAACGTGACAGGGTCAAGATCCTCCCAGATATCAGACTCAAGATGACTGAGACGATAAGCGCCAGATATCTTGACCCACGTCGTCCCGGTCTTCAAAAGGCGGACCAAAGATTGGAAACCCTTGATGTCGTAGGGGTTCACAGGACCCGCTGTCTTTGGAAGACTCGGATCACCATAGTGATCAAACACAACGCGCACGCCAAGAGTGGGCAAGAAATCTTCCAGTTCTGCGATGCGCTCCATCTTGGTGTACAGCTGAAGGACCCAGTCGAAAGGCTTGATAAGACCCACGTATTTGTTGATCTGGCTCTTGAGCTCCTCGATAGGCGTATCATCTCCATACGTAACGAGGTTGACGCGTACAGCGCGAACACCCTCGCTATCCCATCTGCGAATATGCTCATGCGACGTGGTATTAGGGTCAAACAACGCAAGACCCAGCGCCCGTTCATTCCCAACCGCGCGCATAGAGTCCAACATGAGGGTCAAATCATATCCGTGCGTTGCGGTCTGGACGAAGAAGACGTGGTCGCACCCGATGCTGTTCTCGAAGATTGCATTCTCCCACAGGTTATGAACAGCGGGCTTGTAGGGAATATTTTCGACTGGGGGGTATCGCACGGGATCCATGATGTGAAGATGTGAATCCCAGGCGCCGGCTGGCATTCGTGGGTCGGCGCCGTGCGAGACGTTGGTAGCCCTCTTGGCGATTGATAGAGGTGGTGAAGGAGGATTCATGGCTGCTGCTTCGGCAATGGTAGTGTTCTGAAGAAGGGCGAGAATTAGGGATGATGCCACTTTCATTGTAGGATTAAGAAGTAGTCCAGGTGGGCTGCTGGGAAGACCGCTAGGGATAGCCGTGGCATAGGTTGGCGGTATATATATAGCTCACAAACTGGTGGTTCATACATACCGGTTTTGCACTTACTACTTCGTAGGTAGGCAGTTCACTCGAGGCCTCTTGTTGTCGGTCTGTAGGATGAGATGGAGGTTGCGCTTGTTCCCCATGGGGTTGCCTCTCGCTTGCAAGCCCAAAATAAGAGGCACCGCGGGGATTGCCCGGCAAATCACTCATGTTTGGTCTCACTCGCAAATCTGCAAACTTTGTCATGTGCTTGATCGAATGCGTTCAGGAGACGCCAATGAAGTTGGGGCAAGAAAGATCGTGCGTCCCGGCGATCTTCCGCGGAATTTGGCCGCCATCGACAGAAAAACCAGATCAGCAGAACAAGTGCTCCACACAAATGTTGGCATCGAGATTGACTTGCACATTTTTCAGCGGGGGTGGATTGAGTTTTGAAATGAGCGTTCAGTGAATCGTGGTTCAACCTTACCTTTTGATCAGCCTGGCAGCGGCAATACACTCGCCTAAGGTAGGACCTGGGTATTGCAGGCTCGAGCAGGACGCGTCGGACTCTCTTGATATCGGCAAATCGTCTCGTGTGTTGGTGATCCCTGGTTATCAACTTTCCAGGGAGATATTGCCAACATCCATCGATCTTGAGAAACCCCCGGCAGGGCAGTCGCCACATGAAGCTGAGAAGTGAGAGTGGGTTCGACCTTGACGAGAAGACCAAGGTCACAGGCTCCATGGAGTATAGCTGGAGTGTTGAGACTGAAGTTATTGATTCAATTGTCCTCGAGGACGTGTTGGATTGTTTGTAAAACAAGAACCGCAACGATGGCGACTTCGGAGCCTGTGAGAAGAGATTAGCGGCATTAGATAACCATTTAATAGACTAGGTTCTCTATGCCGGAATCAGCTCACAGCCACAAGTCCACACGATTTACCTTAATATCTGACAGATACTTTCATTACATCCGCGAAGACCGTCAGGAACAACATCAAGACTACTGGCCCATATACTATGTTCTCTACCAATCCTTTGGTCATCTTGCAATTTAGATATGTATATCCCTATCTCATCTATCTCTAAATTACTATTGAGAAGAGCAAAAGCATGAAGGTTACGTATAAAAACCTTCGACTGTGGGTGTATGACATTCTTCCTTCCGCTATATACAAATGTTATCACACAGTTCACTCTCCGAATTATACATCAAGTTATGACCAAAACTGATGCGATTCTGCTTTTCGCGTAGTATAAGGCCGCTACCGATGGAGGGAGAGCAAAGATCGGTGTACGTTCCGCAGGTAAGGTATTGGAAGATTTTCGGGCCCAAACTACCAGTGCCATCCAAGATCCGGTTCTTCAGCAGTTATTCCTTCTCCTTCAAGGCAGGAATCTGAAGGCCTTATAAAAGACACAAAAGACGTCGCCTGGGATGAGATAACGACATCAACACGAATTAAATCCTGTGCTACAGGCGAGCGCTAATCGACTGCTCAGTCGATGCCTTCCATGCCTTTGCAATTGAAGCCCAATACTGTTCCGGGTACATAGGCATATGTCCAACATGCTTGCTGCCATAGAAACGCTTCATGCTGGCCTTGTAGCCACATTGGCTTGCCTGTGTTTCATGCTGCACGACATGTTCCCAACGTACCATATCATCCTCCTTGCTGTACAGATATAATCGACTTGCCTCCTTTGTTTCGAAGAAAGGGTCGTTGAGAACTGGGTTACAGTATACTGGCGAAGCATCCCTGCCATTCAGGAGTTCAAGCATCCCATGGCTGGCGAGGAATGCGGCGGTCAGGCCCTGGGCAAACATCGTATGCCACGGAGCTTGTGGTGAAAAGTTAGGTGCCAATGCCACGGAAAACTTTGCCAGGTCGAAGAGCGATGGTTGTGAGGTGCCTGGCGATGAATCGAGTACAAGTAGTTGATGCGGTAGAGGTCTGCTAAATTGGGAGCGGTACTCATTGAGGGTCGCCGCGTAGTTGATTCCACCAGAATCTGACATGCAATGAACCAGTATTCGTTTCTCATCAGGATCTCCCGGACCGAATGCGGCCTTGATAAGTGGCCTCATGGCTGCGGAACTTTGAGGCAGGTCGCTGCTAAGAACACGCACAATCTTCGCGAGGATGATGAACTGGGTTGCATTCGGAAACATGGCCTGGTATCCTTGCGAATATCTCAGGACATGCTTTGGCAGGCCGTCCCCCCAACCAAATATGAGTACCATATGAGGGTGAGAATCTGGACTGGCACTGTTGGTGTCCACTCTGCGCTCAAAGATTTGGTCAGAGATGGTCGTAAAACCTGGGATCTCTAGCTTGGAAGCGCTCATAGTTGCTGCAAATGGAATAGTAAAGAGTGAATAAACGTTCTACAGGTATTGACCTCAAGGCGCGATGAGAGAGGATTTATGCAGGACCAATTCTGCTTAAATAGGTCTAAGTAAGCCTGATCTTGCGTCGGCTACCTACTTATCCTGGCTCTTACAGCTGCAGTAGAAGCCTTATCCTATTTGGGACTTGTCAAAAACTGGCGGAACCTTTTAAACTTTCAAGCCACTGTCGGTAGTTGTGCCTGCATACTGTAGCTAGCTGCCTCCGGAAGGACAGAAATTTTAGTATAGCTGAATCCCCACCGACGTGATGAAGAGCAAGTGGATGCTCGAGGGAGAGCCAAACAGATTGGTGGTGGCGGATGCTGATTCTCGCGGTTTCATAACCTGAGCCCTATTCTCCCTGGAAGGGAAAACAGCTATTTTGTTATTTTTACGGAGATGCCGAGATCTATCTGACCGAGTGGTAGACGTCGATGGCATCGCCAATCAATCAGAACCTGAGCCATCCTTTCGGCATGACCCTCCGAAACTTAACTAGCACCCTGCATGGAGCAGGGCTGCATCTCTTCCTGAGCGAATCAGACTGCTTCCATATCAACTGAAAATAGGAAGTGCTAGTCAGAAATGGAAATTCATATAAAATCTTACTTTCATTACTGACGTAGCTTTAATGTATTAAAAGCGTCTCCGAACATCTCATCGTGCAGTTCAGCTCTGCGAGGGTACTGCATCATGCCTTCTCCTTCCTGATTTGTAACTAGATGGAAGTATTCTTTAGCTACATGAAATCAACGTTACATGCAGGTATTCTTTCCTGGCTGCCGACGTTTATGATACTTCTTAAAATTGATTTCGGCAAGCCAGACCAAAGATCCTGTAACTCTTGGGCCCCTAGCTACTATCTGGCGACTTGAAAAGGACTTTAAGTAACTGTTACATAAATTCAGTCCGCTAAATCACTATTACGAGATACAAAAAGGGAGAAGTTGAAAGAATCAGGCATCGCTAATATGTACCAGCCCCATTATGCTAGGCTTGACCGGAACATCTCGGTGAATGAAAAGTTCTTCTTCACCCCCAACTCGTGTAGACATGGATTGTGACTAGAAAGCGAAACAGTTTGACTTACTTGAGCTTTAACTACTGGCCGGGTTGTAGTACATTAGCGCTTGCAAGCGGAATCTCGGCAGTGAAAACCATGTGTATGGGGCTGTGAAGGGAAGACCGTGAACAGAACGGTAAGGCCGAGATTAAGGGCTAGCTGAACTGGTTGCTAAGGAAAGCCGGTCCGATAGTAATTGAAAATCTCTGCAGATAACCAGTAAGTCAAGCATGAGTATTGGTAACATATATAGCAAGTATTAGTATCTTGCCTACTCTCTATAAGTCCAAGAGCTTTAGGCTTTAATCAACCTGCTAAAAAAACACATTTTTTCTTTATTTTAAACCTTATACTATAACTTGTCCTTTCCACACTCTTGATCTAGGGAACATGGAACCACAGTATCTATCACTCTACTTTCACTTTTCAGCAAACTCAGAGCCCGACTTCTCCCCCTCAGTGGCGGTAGAGCGAGGTACTGAGATTGTCAAAGATCAGAAACGAGACACATCAGACAGGCCATCTCAAGACAGCAGGCTCACCGCTTGGCTACAGGTACTAGGCTTATTCCTTATTAACTTTAAGAACTTTAGCCTTACTAATATCTTTAGTATTTTCGAAATCTATTACTAAGCTAAGCTTTTCTAAAAGCACTTTCCTTTATCTATTTCTTAAGTTAGTATACTTTAAGTATTAATAGTTAAAGTTATTAATATAATATCAGGTCCTTTATTTAATAAAAAATCCTTTTACTTTATTTTAATTACCTTAAGTATTAGGACAGCTTGCATATTCTTGACAGATCAGGCCGCCTTAGACACGCTGAGGTCTTTGATACTGAAGCATCAGGGCATTGGAGAGCCTTAAGACTGGCACCCTTACCGGATTCAGGGGTTAAACTACAAATAGGAAAGGACTTTACTAAATATATTAACATATTCAAGGCCAGCGCGTTTTTTGGAAACATCTACACCCGGTACGAGGCAAACATAACCTCGCGTCTCTCTCTCCCCTATCTCTGTTATTATTTCTAATACTTTTCTTTTATGACCTTTCCTCTTATACGCTTCTAGCTTAATAGAAGGCGCTGATAAGCCATCCATCTGACTGCGATTACTCGGAGGCAGCAGCCCCTCCGCGCTATTCTCTATTTCCAGCTCGAAGGTCCCAAGTGGTGTGTCTGAAAGGATTCTCTTCTTTGAGATGTTTGGGGCATTCTCTTCCAAAAAGGAGCTGTAGCTTGTTGGTGGAGGAGTGGATGCGGTTTTGATGCCTTGCGTAACGATATCTTCTTTTCGGGTGGGACTTTGACTCAAGAGATAAGCCTCATCCAGTCCCCATCAGAACCGATAGTGAGGCCTTCTGAATATTGGCCCGTGAGGCGGGGTCCTGATGCCGAAACTGGCATTCCCATGAATGGGGTTGTTACTGGTCACCAGGGCTAACTCAGGGGCTCCGCCATGCACAATAGCATTCAAAGTTCCTTACTGTGTTTTGGCTCTTGTCATACCGTGGCTGTAGCGTCTTATCTAGGGTTACAGATCTTGGGCCCATCAGCCGCTGTTCCGTAGTGAGTGTTGAGGGATGCAGCGACTCGGGAGGAGAGTACGTGTGATGCTGTCAAAGCCGAGGTGACTAGCATCGATAGCCTGTTCCCACTTTCAGCGCCTGTGATACATGCGGATGGCGGTACGCATGCAAGGGCGAGGTTGCAGTTGAATCCATGCTCATGAGTTTAACAATTGAGAGTCTTGTTGTTTGCCGGCGTCGAAACCCAAAGTATATAACGTCAAAACACCTGCATCTCCAATGAGGTTCTCGTAGGATGAGGGATCTAAACGAGTTGCTCTCTGACCCGTCTAGTTTTACCCTTCTCGGATCTCCTCTCTTCGCTATTGCCGCCCAACGTTGGATGGCTTCGAAACTCAGAGCCTCTTGAGGCTAAATCGTGGATGCGAAATGATATCCTGCTTCCTTTGGACGTGGCTTTGAGCTGACTTGGAGTCAAACTTTAGAGGCGCTAGTCTCGTTCAGTGGCGATTCTGTCCATTGAAACGAGGTATTGTCAAGGATTCAATTCGTTGGACTTTCGGGAAAGGAAAGCAAACCTATCGTTTCCGGCAGCTTGGCCACAAAACATGACCGGGCTTATGATGTCAAGATCATCCTGTCGATAAATTAATACGGCATCGCCAAACTCTCCTTTAGCTTTTGTTCCATGTCAACAAGGCATAAGTCTCAACTAAAAAAGTGACTCGCATCTTCTTCATTGGCTTGGTATCGTTGCGGTGAGATGCGGATCAGTTGACTCGAAATGTTCACCCCGCCATGAGTGCATCGGAGCGAGTATTATGTATCGACGAATGGAATGCCGGCAGGTTGAGAAACAGAAGGTAATCGGACAAAGAGGTGAGAAACCGGTAGGGATCGAGTAGACTTGTGGTGCTTGTCTTGACCAAAATTAAGTGCAAGTCAATTTGCATCTCCAAAGGCGAGATCCCTCACAGACCTTCATGCGAACTCTTATTTGGCTTTTATCGCTGTGTGTTTCGAGTCGCCTAAAGTCGGGTTTCGTTGATATCGGGGTCACCATGGAGTGTTGCATGGAACGATCACCCAAGCGGGGGGGTTGGTGACGAGACACTATCCCACGATCATCAGGACTGCTGTGGTTTAGTGCGTACCATAGGAAATCGTCGCTAGACAGTGCCGGATGGTCATGAAACTCAACAGGATCATGCTCCAGCACCACCATTCATTCGCCTGTTACAGGGAGGGCATGTGGAAGCGCTATCTCTTCGTCTCTCGGTTGGTCTCCTGAGAAATGTATCTGCTTCGAAGTCGGTCTTGATCAACTGGGCCGGCGTTACCTTAAGGCTCATCGTAACCCCACCATAGATAGGACCAATTCTTACCACTTGTGTCAATGTCGATTTGAACCGAAAGCCTTTTCGTTGTCATTCCGCTCTTGCGCTTCCTGTCCGATCGTGGACGGAGAGAGGCGGCAGTAATTTGAAGTGGTTCATGAAACGAGACAATTCGTGCGCGGGGCCATTATTCCAAAAAGCAATCTCATTTCGCCATGGCTTTTTATCTGCCGTCTGCCCCTGTTGGGAACAGGTTGACTCTAGAAATCTGCCCTTCCAACATGGAGGCTCCTTTGGGCAGGTACTTGTACCAACGGCATGACGATTGGGAATTCAGGGTGGGGGGGTGAAAGACGTTTGTTGAACATGTAAATCTCGCGTAGCGACAGAGGCTGTGAACTTTGAGTGGTCAGCCAACAGCAGGATACTGGGAAACTGCGAGGGCAATGAATCCTCACGAGGTATAGACAATACTTGAGCATAGTCCTGAGGTTGATGCATCTTCCCCCATTTTTGGTAAATTCCCGGCCCCTTCTCGAAGAGCGGCTATTTGCTCTGGGGCCTGGGCGCTTTCGACCTCCTGGCACATGGCGGCAGCATGGAGACGGTTTCTCAGTTCTTACCGCAAGTCAATGTTGGCTTTGCGAATAGACATAGTCTTGAGGCGCTGTGTCCTGTTTCCAAGACGAAGTTTCTGATTGTCGACGCGAGATTGCTAGATATCGTTTCGCAAGTCTCGGTTGTCGGATAGAAGGTTCTAGACCTGCTATATCAACATGATGTCGAGGGATAACCATTTTGTTTCTGAGAGAACCATTTGATTCGTGTGATTACCCGCCAATACTGTCACGGAAATCGAACGATTCCCGCTCCGTAGGTGGCCAAGGGTCTGTAAAGTTTAGTCAGGGGATCAAAGGCCTCGCATGGCTTGAAACCACCGACCTGGGTCAGGCTCTCTTTCGAGCCCTGGACGATCATGGTAGGCCGTGCCGCTTGGTCTGCATGGGTGTTGACAGGGGCGCGATGCTCAATACACAGAGTGTTGTGGGACAGAGTAATGCATGTGTGTCATGGGATTCAGCGACCAGAGGAACAATCGCAATTAGAACTAAGCCGCAAGGCGACGAGAACACACACTCGGCTGTTAGATTATGAGAACGCAAGCAAGTCTGAAGCCCGAGGAGGGGGTACTCACCCAATCACACTAACATGACTTGAAACCATAGATTTTGACTCATCGAAGCTCGCTAGAGCTAGGTTTGTCCTCGCATTGAGCCGGCATAATAATATGTGGCTGGTTTTGATTCGCAAATTTATCTAGACTTTATCCTCGAAATGTAGATGCAGCTTGACATTTTCCCTGTTAGACCTGAGGCAATACACAGTCACCATCGTAGCGTCCCAAACACACCTCTCGGGCATTCATTGGAGGACTTTTCTCTTCATGGTTTATGGAGTTGCGATCGGGTGCTTGGAAGCGGATCGAGGGAAGCGCGAAGGTCGCTAAGCCCCTAGAGGTAGTGATGCTCATGGTGATCTGAAGACATCCCGCTCACAGGGCTGGGGGGGAAGACGATCGTGGTGAACGTTAGCGCACTATTGAGGGTCAGTCACTCACTAGAGAGGCTGCGGTTGGCGGGTCGACAACCGCAAAAGATGCAGAGGCATTCCCCTCCCCTGTAGTCTGCCCTTTCACAAAACCTTTGGTTTATTCGGCGATTCGGCGCTGGGCTTCGCTGGGACCCTCGTCTGTGGTTCTTCGAAGTAAAACGAATGAGACTTGGTTTCGGATGTCTTGATCGGTTAATATGCGTATGGCGTGAGATAGCCTTACTGGGATGGAGTCATCGGTCGACGAGGTTCTGAGTGGATGCAAATTCGCCGTGGTCATCTTGCGCCAAGCGTCGGTGGCTTAGATCATCGCGATAGCTGGTGGGAATTCCACTGAGTATCGAGGTTCTTAGAAGGCTATATAGCCGGGTTTTGTCATATCAACGAGGTCTGCGCTTGCGATACTGAGCGGTATCATATGAGAGGGTAGTGACGATATACAGTGATCAAAGTCGACAGTGTGAGATTGATGATATGAGGAACAGGGATTGAGTAGTGATCTATCTCGGGCACTTTTAGTCAGTCGAATAGATCTTGCATGGTGAACCACCCAATGAATATCGTATCACCCTGTTTGGTGAGCCGCAAGTGGCTGAAGACCGACGAGTGCTGCTTTCTGAATGGCCTGGAGCTCCACCTTTGATCGCTTCAAAGTCGGGGAAGAGGCTGTCCCGAGAAGTGATTTAGTGAAGAAGAGATAGAACTTACCATACAAATTTGATAAGATGTTCGA
Organism: Fusarium pseudoanthophilum; assembly: GCA_013395995.1. Classification (NCBI taxonomy): domain Eukaryota; kingdom Fungi; phylum Ascomycota; class Sordariomycetes; order Hypocreales; family Nectriaceae; genus Fusarium; species Fusarium pseudoanthophilum. The sequence continues at coordinate 117,619 of JAAOAR010000187.1, forward strand.
TGTAATAAGAAGACGGGGTTTCCATCTCCGACTCTTTCCCCAGTGAACCCCCGAGAGGCTCGCGTCAGCCACGCTTCCACTGTGTTCTCATGAGCAACATACCCCCACTGTGCTTGTACTCTCGGCCCCCTCAGCCTGCGCCTAGATCAACGCTGGCAGCTGAGCACGCATCTTCTACAGAGCGAAGGGCTGAACTCCATCTTTTCTCAGCAAAGTCGTAGTAGAAAACGCCAATATATCTGTTTCTGATCATTGCAGTGAACAATACAGAGCTTAGGTGATCGGCTTCGGGCTGGATCTTTCGACCTGCTCATCAAGTGATTCACAAAAAGTCATGTCCTCGTCCAGTACACATTATGGAGATCCATGGGCAGAGCTGGCAGAGAGACATTGCTGCTATGTCGGACTGGATTGGTGGCCGGAATCAAGATGTGAAGAACAAAGCAATCGATTACCGGGGGTTCGAAAAGAAAGAGCAGCGAAAGCCATTGGACAAGGGAGGTGACACCAAAGTTTCAGTCACAGCGAGGGGGGCGAGGGGAGCCGTCACAAAAGCCCATCGGGACACCGGGGCCGCAATGGGATCGATACGAACGCGCTGTGCGGGACAGTAGGGTACAGAGGCGGGAGGAGACGTTGGAGAAGTCAGGAGACGCTGCAGAGTGATGAGTGACCGAGACACTAATTTCTTTGTTGAGGGGCCTGTAGCTTACTTCGAGTCTCTATGATCTGTAATGTAGAAAAGTAAGGTCGCCTTGACACTTTACTCAGCTTTTTTGGGGTTAAGGACACCGGCATTCGTAACGCCCCAAGTATCGGGACCATCGTAGGAATGGCCTGCTGTCGTGTGGCGCGTAGCCATGAACTGTCGAACGGGCTCCAGAACCTTCCAATTCGGTGCATTCAACAAAGCGTGTCCGGCGTCACTGAGGTAGGTGGGAGGCTGTAACCTAGAAGGCATTTGGTGAGGATACTGCAATGCTCAATAAGAGTGAAGTCGAGGGCACAAGCCAAATCTTGCGCCCGGCAGCAGTGAAGGTGTGCTCAATATACATATTCACGACATACCTAAGGAAGCCCTGACACCTGTAGGTAGTGTTCAAGTTAGACTCTTGAGGCAGAGTTACATTGACCAGGTGGACGCCTACCACCAGCGGTGCGCTGGCCCGCGTGTCGAACTGTGAATTGCAGAAGGTGCCGGCATCGTCAAAACCGAAAATATTGGGGATCCCATGCAGTTCCTCGTCTTTGTCCCAGCCGTGTAGCCAGGATACAGAGACGGGCTGAGCATGTTTCTCCAGGCACGAGCGAAACTCAGCACATCCTCGTCGTTGGTAATCGCGGTGTCTATGATGCGTACCAGTATAGTTTCAAGAGGCACCCAAACGCTCAATCCCTAATGCTGAGCCGTCCAATGAGTCCACACTTCGTCACGAGGAGTGTGAAAGACGACACGGCCACGCTGGGGCACATTCCCCCTTTCGCCTAGCGGGTCGACGAGTGGCGCACGAGCGGGCCGCCATCGAGTTCGAGATCTGAGATTTGTCCGCCCTCGCGAAGGTATCGTAGTGCAGTGTAGGCCGCATCATCGAAGCTACCGGGTCGGTGTCGCTCGTCTGTCTCGTGGGATCTGACAGCAAGCACGCGCGCGATGTCCATTGATCGGCACGAACCAACGTTGCCTCCAGCAAAGTCGTTTCCACTGTACACAGTCTGCTATCAACAGGGCTCGAAATGGTGGCCCAGACCGCCTGACTCCGACGTGGGTTGACGTAGGCATGCCAGATGGCGGCAGCAGTGACGAACGCCTAGTCCACGAGCCACTGGTCGATCGCGCGCAGTCTGGTAGTCGTTAGTGATGGGCCGCCGGACAGCGAGTTGTCAGTGGTCCTTTCAAGGATCACAAGAGCTCGAGTTGAGCCTCCGATAAAGAGTTGTCGGACATACGAAGGCATTGTATCAGTGGGAGGGGATGGTGCGCCTTCGACCCTGATTGCAAGCGCAAGAGGGGGATCGTTTTAGCGCCAACCATATGCCAGCGGGCCACCAGACACCAGAGACACCAACGCTTCACCAGCCGGCTGAAGAATAGTCCAAGGAAGAAAGACGAGGGCATAGTCACCGTGGCGAGAGATTGCCGTAGCTGAGTTAGCGAGTGATCCGACGCGCACGACCCAACCAGAAGCATTGAGACAAGCAGCAGCATTGGCATCTATTTTGGCTCAGACCACAGCAGCTGCGACACGAACAAGTAAACCCCACAAAGAAGCAGTGACCTTTTCTGCTTCGTCAATGTCAATCACATGAAGCACCGGCGCAGCAAAGTTTCCGGCACCACGGGCCTCGGAACCGGCGGGACGCTCGAGTGACTGCAATTTGCGCTTGATGACATCCGTGAATGTAGTGTTCTTGACGACAGGAACCTCGGCAGCGTATGTCTCAGGCTCGGCGGCCTTGCAGATACGGATGTGGGTGACATTCTGAGGGGGTACATTGGGGCGAAAGCCCACGGGGGAAAGAGTACGGGCGAAAGGTCGTGAGGCTGGATACCCCAAACGCTCATCATTGACACCGTTGCCAGATAGTTCAGAGATGTAGTCCTCGCGAGTAACGCTCACGTTGACGACAGAAGGGCATTCGCGAGATGGGATTTCGTTACCCAAAGTGTCCAGCAAGCCTTTGAGGGAGCACATGCCCGTAGCCTTCATGGCCGCGACGTTGTTCTCCTTGTCCCCGTAAGTCACAATGAACAAAGCTACAGTCGCGGGAGTAATCACTGACCTAGATCAGGTTTCGCCTCAAGTCGGGATGGAGGCCTTCGATCATTACAGCCACTCCAGGGTCTTGTGAGTTACCTCGAAGCGCCAAGGTGGAGATAGATCTCAAGGATGAGGTAGTTGAGGTCGTAATAAGCCAAAGGACGGCGTGATAGAGTTCTGGGGTGATGTTGGACTCTAAATGGCTGTGGTTCTTGACTAAAAAGGGTCTACAATCTCATCCTATGACAATAGAAATGGTCGTGAAAAATGTAGCCAGTAACGTATCAAGCTCAAGGTGGTCAAGAGATGCTCTCGCCGAGAAACCGTGCGGACTGTTGTCGAGTTGAACGGCATGTCGGGGTCGGAAAAGGGGAGGAATCTCGCGGCTGGAAAACAAAAGAAGGCTCGCAATCTGTGATAGTATCAAGGCGCCGACTCCTTTATCGTGATGTGAGATGAATTAGAAAGAATGGGAGTAAATGTTGTGATGCGGGTGTCAAACACGGAATGCCCTCTGGCGGAAACCTGAGATGCAGTTGCTCCAGCAGACCCACATCATCCCAATTTACCCGCGATTTTGCCGACACCTGTTCCCTCACTCCAAGAAGCGCGCAATTGGTACCGCCGCCGCCGCTGTCACCGTTCATCGTTCCCGAAGTATAACTTCAAGCCAGCAAACTACGGATCACATTGGGCAACCATTAATCTTTGGTGAGATATGAACCAAGTTACCCATATTCACCTCAATAATCTCTGACTGATGCTAGCGTTAGCTGCACGTTGTATGCCATCACACCAGCCCCCACCACGAACGGCACGTTTCGCATCATTGAATCAAGGAGCGATCTTGCCCTCATTTTCTTCTTCTCCGAAGGACCAATCTGCCACATGAACCACGCCATTGCATTCCCCTCATGATTTCCCTTCCCACGGAAATCGACACGAAGCGACCGTGACATCTACCAATCAATTCTGTCTCGAGCGTCGACCGTCAGTTGCAGTGAATCGTCCAGGAGAGCCATATCATAGGGCCTCACATATCGCCCCTGGATTCCATAGTGCATACGAGTGTTGACCTTGACTAACGAAGAGATTGTTAACAGACTCCAATATCTTACCGGCCCTTGATCATATTGTCCCCAAGAAAAGAAATGAGCCAACTCTATTCTACAGCCTGCAACCTGGTCTATGTCCGAAATTCCATTGGTGGAAAACTACGCTTTGAGCGAGAGTCGCAGGCTTGTCACAGAGAAGACATCATGGCACCGTGAGCAACGCAAGTAGCTTCTTGTACTCAACTGTCAGTCGTACTACGGAACGGCCTTTGATTACTGAGAAATGATGCCGGCTCTCGTACTGCTTTTGTAGCACATCGAAGGTACGACACGTCGCTTGTACTCACTCATTTTGGATCTTGAGACTTTCTAATCATGATGACAGGATCTTTATTATGAACAACGATGGAGATGCGACCGAAAAACCATGGCAACCACATTCAACTCCGACAATTCGAATGATTGCGACTTTTCGACGGAACTCTCCCCCAAATCCGTCCTCGCTCCGGAAGACTTCAACCGTTACCACAGGCGTCGCGTAAACGGGGATCGGTGTCACCCGAATCGTGCGCTGTATCTACCAGCTACTGGCTGTAGGTCGCGTAGACGAGAAAAAGCTTGATCGAAGGCTAGTCGCCGCTCACGAGAAATACCTTTGATGAGGTATAAGGCTATTGTGAGACGACAGAACCCATAGCATCCGCGGCCCCAGCAGATCAACCACGAGCGCTGGCGATGACATGAAAGAAATAGGAGCCCCTACACCACTGGTCGTAAGACGCAAAGTCTTTTCGAATGGTTCGAAACATCGTCAATTAATCTGGCTGCGAATCGCTGCGAACATAGAGTTCAAATCACAAACACTGCCCAGACCAAAACGCTAGCCATACGCCCAGATGATCGTCCAACGAGTAATGCGGATTTTGAGACGACGTCACGCCAAAGCTTCCCTCCTATCATCATCGCTGCCTCAATTTGAAATGGACTGGACAAGCTAGTGCAGGGTGAATGCAATGCTGATCGCCCGCTGCGAAGTCTAGACAAGCTTTCAGAGGACGGATGACCCCCGATGTGGGACCGATCGACATCTTGTTGCCGGAAAGTCATCTACAGCGCTACTTGGCCAGTAGTTTGGGAGAAGCCAAGGTCATATCTTTTGATCGGCCTTGGGGAAGGGCGACGGAACTCGTATCTGGTCTTGTTGGGCAAACTTATTCCTTCGTCAAACACGACAGTATTAGCCACTAGCAGCATTAACAAACACGTCTTGGAGTCGTAGTATTAAATATAGCTCGTAGTTATTTATTACTAAGATTCCCTCCTTTTTGTTTCCATCATATGATTGGGGTCATCCCCTATTCACCCCTGGTAGATCAGAGAGGGGCCCATCCGAGAAGCTTGACGACACAGTGGTCCTCGGCTTCAGTGCCAGCAGTAACTTTGTCTTCATCGAGTTTGGCATCTAATTCGCGGACAAATTCAAGCGAATCATAGATATGATCGTACCAATTGGTTTCCACTGGCCCGACGTATTCCCAGTTGTCCGTTAGCGTACCGACGACGTCTTCGACCTCCAAAAATTTCCTATCGCTGGCATAAAAAGCATTGATCTTCCAGGCAGTTTCGGATTCTTCTTCAAATACGGGAGCTTGACTTTTCCGTTTCAGAGAGCGGTCGATGAACCAGAGAGTATAGGTTACACCAACACAGGCTTGTGAAAACGTATAGAGAATATCCTTTTGGCGAGATTCATCCGCCCACGTCCGATCGTACTCTATTGCGATATTGTTCACACCATAAAACCCTTCTGTTAATGATGCCAGAGCAAGTTCGTAGTCAATGCTATTCCAGTCGATCTCATCCAAGTCTTCATGCTGCAAGATGAAAAGATCTCTGAGAGGGAAAACTGTGACTCTTTCCATAGGAGTACCTTCTAAGTAGCCTGACGAGGCCTTTTTGAAAAGGTCTTGTTGACTGAAACTATTTCGACGGTCATAAAGACTACGCGGAGCTAATTGTCGTTTTGACTGGTTGAAGTGCTTTTCCATAATGCATCGTGACTCGTGACAGGCGGCCCATAAGCCGCCGTCTATTAGATATGTCGAAATATTCTCATCGCTGCGATATGGATTCGAGCTCTCAAAGTACCGTCTCCACGAAGGCTCGGCCAAATCAACATACCAACCGTCTTTAGATCGGACACGACGGCTTCCATTCACATATTGTCCGAAGATATGTGCTCCTGGGTTGTCATCTCGAATGGCAAGAGTCCAAATTCGATCTCGAAGCTCTCGAGGAAGCTCCTTAAATCTTTCGAAAGTAGTCATAGTGACACAAAGATGTGGTTTAGAATTGAGAGATAACTGGAGAATGAGGTAAGGATAAGTCCCTAGTGTGCCTCGACTCTTGGTGTTGTGAATAAATGATCAGGATAAATAAAGAAATGAGTTTGGGTTACCAGAAGCTACAGGAGAACACATATTTATATTCTTGCCCAATTATGCTTCTCCGGTGTGAGTCATCACTCTCTTGACATTGCAATACTATTTGCTATGAAACTTGTTGGCAAAACCTTGTTGTCGCACACCATTTTGTTCTGACCATGTATCGTGTTCATCCTTCAAAAGTTAGATATACCTCATGTATATCGACGACGCAGATCGGCCTATAAAATCAGAAAGTCCAAGCTTATTTGACTTAGGGTTCAATCAGAATGTCGCCTGTACCCAGCGGTGTGCCGGAACCAGGCAGCCCTCTCTTCTGGTTAGGCATGACTCACTCTGTAGATTGCCGTTGGCAAAGCCTGTTGTCAAATTTTATTGCTAAGCTTTTCCGGTGCAAATGCTAAACTAATATGTGGTGATGAGCATCCCGTAGAGGGCTTGGTGTAATTTGGTCCTGTGTATTACCCCGTATCTGCAGCGCAGGATATTAGAATAATGTAAGTAAAACATATTCTAAACTTAGTAAAGATATCCTAAACTTATGCTAATTTAGCTAAGTCTTTTTGTCATTTAGGATCAGAGCCCTAAGTTTGCTTTCCTCCCCTAGCTAAGTTCATCGCCATGTCAATTCATTTCGAAGCCTCTCACTCTGGCGCAACAAGGCTTTCTGGATGACAGAATCTTCAGGGGGGTCCATCCAGGGGCTGGCTGATCCAAATAAAGTCTTTTGAACAATTCATGAGTTACTTTGCTCTCCTTATTTTAGAACAGTATAGCCAATAACTAACTACCTTGCAACCTATCTGGCATACCTTGGCCCTGGCCAAGAGAAACTGAAACTGATTAGTCTGCGTGATACTGAGGTAAAGTTGGGGTTTAACTTACATCTCGCATGCCGAAATCCCACTGTTAGACGCATTGTTAGTATTTTGTTCGAGTACCACAAGGCGAATACTTACTTCGGCCGTTCCCTTGATCTAGGCAAGTAATTCAGTCATTGTTGAGGCAGGGTCAGCCGGGCTAGCAGAGGAGGGGTAAACTGACTTCGTTGGAAGGCTACGAATATGTGTTAGTAACATTGGTTATAAAAACAATTCCTGGGATGACTTACACGCGGGACCCCGTAAAGGCGGAGGCGGGACCGCAAGTATTCTGGCCGCATCGTTCAAGCTCGCTGTAGAGCATGTACGCTTGGGGGTGCAGGAGTAGTCGAAGCCACGCTCTTGTTTGATGACTTGGAACTGATGCATGTGTCAGTTCGGTCAACGATGGTGTTGGGATGTTTCCTACCTTGCCTTGAAATGTAATGAGCGTGATAGCAGTGTGTGTGTACGTTTGAACCAACTGAATAACGCGGGCTGAGTTTGTATGTTACAACAACCCCAAGCATCAAACCCGAATCAGAAATGGCCAGCGACCGACACGCGAGTATATGATTGGGAGACTCAGAGTCGGCACCCTCCCCAGACCCGGGTTCTCGGCCTCAGGCTTCTCGGCCTCGGCTTCCATTTCTTCCTACAAAGCGCAGTGCTGTTAATGATTGATCCCGGACTTGGCTGAAAATGATGTCACTTACGCAAGTCTGGTTGAAAAGCTCCTATTCCCAGTCAGTATATGGAACTGAATTCAATAAGGGATTGACTTACGTCGACGGTGGAGGCGCCACCCTCCTTCTCCTCAAGTTTCTATACTGGCCATCAGTAAAGTAAAAGATTCGGAGTTAATGGACGCTGACTGACCTTGCCCTCGATGTTGTGGCGCTGAAATGTTGTAATCGTCAGACCAGTTCTGTGTTCTCATATGCTTGTTGTACTGAGCAGCGCTCTTGGTGTCTCTTTTCCACCATTGTTCGAGATTGTCGGCTTGGGCCCGAAGGTCCCTGGGCATGTTGACTTTGAGATGTTATGGTCGCAAAGGAGTGTGTGTATGTGTGTATGTGTGTATGTGTGTATGTGTGAATTAACTGAAAAACGCAAACTGAGCTTGTATGTGTGTGTGCTGGAAGAAGAAATTCTGAGTCTGACGTGGCCGGGTGTCGTCATGCCTGTGTTCCGTCTTCGAGGAAGGCGCTGACCTGGGTGGCATTGTACTCGGAAGTCGGCAGTCGGCAAATCCGCCATCGTAACTGCCCAAGTGTCTATTAGGATGATCCCAGGTTGTCGGGTTGTTTCATGGGTGCTGTGAAATGCTTCTATTGGAGCCGATCGAATTGCACGACACAATCGATCCGAATATCTATGGCGAGGACCTTTCGCGTAAGGTTTCGGCGGCCATACGCTATCGGTAGGCAATCGGGGTGCGTCTGGTGCCAGTCTCGAGGTGTTCGTTCGGCGTGTGGCAAGGTACAGATCGTGCGTTGGTTGCGCTATGGGGCATATCTTGGTGGTCGGCTTGTTCACTTTGCAAACGCCAGTTATTTTCTGTCTTTCAACCCCGTTTGAACTCACCTTGGTATTTTCTATGCAAAGGGGCCTTGCGTAGGGCCGCTCCAGCGTCCTCAGTTGCATCGCAGAAGCTTCTCTTAACGTGGTCTCAAGGGGTCGGAAGACTGTCCCTGTACCTGTCCGGCATCTTTGGGATTGACGCCATGTCGAATTATTCTGGCGAGTGATGTGTATCTTCGTGGCGGCATATTCAGTAAGGGTTTTGCCGCATCACAGGAGTGGTGAGAATGAATGTAGCGATTGTATTGAGAAGACGCGTCTGAGCGCATCACCACAGTGGGTCCCGACATGCTGGAATCTCGAAACGCGAATCACGTGGTCACGTGGCCAAGGAAGCATTACACAACTGGAAAATAAACCTCAATTTGGGTTACATTCCACGCGGTGACGAGTCCTATACAACGAGGAGAGTCTCTTCCTTAAAGTGGTCTGTTACACGAGTGCAAGCGCTCCCCGAGAGACATGATGTTATCGCCAATCACTGACTCCCGTGGCGAAATCCAACACGAAACAAGGCTTGATACATTTTCTTAATCTTCAGCGCCGCGAAACATTGGACGCGCAGAAACTCTCAACGGAAATCGAGCCAAGAAGAAGCATCTCATCATACCTTTGCTGCACGGCAAAACACGGAAGTGCTCTGAGGTACTCAAACCTCGGCGCTGTTCGATGCATCCAGTCATATCTCCAGATCTTCGGGACATCTTACTCGAGCATGCCTAGCTAGGTATGTCTAGGCTATGTAGAAAAGTAAAGACCCGACAAAGGGAAACTAGCTGTTCTGAGCAAACAGACAAAAAATTGAAGGGTCTGGCCGGGGATTGAACCCGGGACCTCTCGCAAGCTAAGCTATAGGGTTTTCCCTAAGCGAGAATCATACCACTAGACCACCAGACCGACTTGGAACAGCAAAGCACAAGTTGCTGCCGTTGGTGCGGTAGCCGCAGTTGGGTGTTTTGTCCTGGTGCGGGACAGAAAGGAGAAATGACTCAGTGAGCTATGCGACGGGAATCTTTGGGGAGGTCAATGAGTGGATAAGAAACCGGCCGCGAAGATCAACTGATTAGCACCGCTCCTGGGTGGAAGAATTAATGCTTGGTTACGGCGTACTGAACCATGGAGGATCCAGGCAAGGAAATGATGGGCATATGCGTGATCCAGACGGCATATTCAAGATCAGCAAGTTAGCCGTATCTTAGCCGACTATGTGAGCAGACACCGTGAGACGTAACAGATCAACATCTGCGATAAAATTGAGGTCAGAGGCAAGCACCCTATATTGAGTACCAAAAAGACCTCTGTATTTATTGAGCATGAAGCGTAAAATATTTGATCGCATTGAGTCGTCTTGCGCGGAGTACTTTGAGCAACACACAGCTGTTTTGAACAGCTCGGGCGTAAAAGTGATTACCTAGCCTGAAGATGGTTCTTGACATCAACATCAATCGAACAGAGCTACGATAAAGTGATCAACAAAATCCATTTCGTTTGACTTTGGCTAATTACCAACGTCTTTCCATATCATCTGATCACTTCGTATCTCCAAGTCGGACACTCAGATGATTATAACTTGTGTGAAGTAAAACGTATCGTTCGCAAGTCACGCAGGTCCAGGGTAAGACACTTGACGTGACAGTCAGGGTGGGTCGCAAGGGATGATGCAAGCTGTCTATTGATCTCAAATTGAAAGAGGCTCTGATTCCAAATTTATGCTGAATAAAGAGGCAAACTCTGAATATGACGCGTCTGACCATTCATTTGTGTTCTAGTCGCTCTGACCGATGCTAGTGAGACTGGAATGAAGACGCGTCGCTTATCGAGCTCTTGATTGGTGGAAGTACGAGATCGACGAAACTCAGTGACTTTTGCTGGGTCATGGAGCCATGCCAACTCAGGTAAGTAAAGCATTGCCAAGGCGCGAAAACAAGACAATGGACAAGTCACCAAAGGAGTCAAGCAAGTAAAGGATGAAACAATAATGAGATTCAAGCTAATCTAAACTATATCACAGTCTCTAATAGTAAGTAGATTATCATGTGTATTAGGTTGGCCTCTCTAGAGACCTGTCACCATCGCAATGCGCAATCGCGTCAAGACATCGCGTCTAAGACCCCACTGTCTAGATCTAGGCAGTAGTGGTGGTAGCAGTCTCAGATGTAGACGACTCCGACGATGTTCGTGTGCTTGTGGCAAAGGTCGTGGGCTGGCTGGAAGTCTCGGAAGTAGAGGAGGTGGAGGCAGCAGAAGAGGAGGTCTCAGATGCTGATGAAGAAGAGGCGGCGGCAGAGGAAGAAGAGGTCTGGGCAGCAGAGCTAGAGGTCTGAGCAGCTGAGGAGGATGTCTCAGAAGCTGAAGTAGATGTAGCTCCAGCTGAAGAGGTGCTGGAGGCAGCGGCAGAAGAGGAAGTCTCAGCGGCTGAAGAAGAGGTCTGGGCAGCAGAGCTAGAGGTTTCAGAAGCTGATGAAGAAGAGGCGGCAGCAGAGGAAGAAGAGGTCTGGGCAGCTGAGGTGCTGGAGGCAGCCGCAGAAGAGGATGAAGTCTCAGCGGCTGAAGAAGATGTAGCTCCAGCTGTAGAGGTGCTGGAGGCAGCAGCAGTAGAGGAGGTTTCAGAAGCTGACGAAGAAGAAGCGCCGGCAGAGGAGGAAGAGGCAGCGGCAGAGGAGGAGGAAGTCTCAGCGGCTGAAGAAGAGGTCTGGGCAGCAGAGCTAGAGGTCTGAGCAGCTGAAGACGATGAGACGGCAGCAGAGGTGCTGGAAGCAGCAGCAGAAGAGGAGGAGGTCTCAGCGGCAGAGCTAGAGGTCTGAGCAGCTGCAGAGGTGCTGGAGGTAGCAGCAGCAGAGCTAGAGGTCTCAGCAGCAGAGGAAGAGGAGGCGGCGGCAGAAGAGGAGGAGGTCTGGGCAGCAGAGGTGCTGGAGGCAGCAGCAGAAGAGGAAGTCTCAGCAGCAGAGCTAGAGGTCTGAGCAGCTGAAGAAGATGAGACGGCAGCAGAGCTAGAGGTCTCAGCTGCAGAGGTACTAGAGGAGGCAACAGCAGAAGATGATGTCTCAGCAGAGCTAGAGGTCTGAGCGGCTGAAGAAGATGAGACGGCAGCAGAGCTGGATGTCTCAGCAGCTGACGAAGAAGAGACAGCAGCAGAAGATGAGGTCTCAGCAGAGCTAGAGGTCTGAGCGGCCGAAGAAGATGAGACAGGAACAGAGCTGGAGGTTGCAGCAGCTGAAGAAGAGGTCTCGGCAGCAGAGCTCGAGGTTGCAGCAGAAGAGGAAGTTTCAGCGGCAGAGCTAGAGGTCTGAACACCTGCAGAGGTACTGGAGGCAGCAACAGAAGATGTCTCAGCAGCAGAGGTGCTAGAGGCTGCAACAGATGATGAAGAGGTCTCAGCAGCTGACGAAGAAGAGACTGCAGCAGAAGAGGAAGTTTCAGCGGCAGAGCTGGAGGTTGCAGCAGCGGAGGTAGACCCAGCAGCGGAAGAGGATGTAGTCTCAGCTGCGGAGGTACTGGAGGCAGCAACAGAGCTAGAGGTGATAGCAGAGCTGCTAGACTCGACAACAGAAGAGGATGTCTCAGCTGCAGAGGAGCTAGAGGCTGCAACAGATGATGAAGAGGTCTCAGCAGCAGCAGAGCTGGAGGTGACAGCAGCAGAAGACGAGGTCTCAATAGCAGCAGAGCTAGAGGTGACAGCAGCAGAGGAAGAGGTCTCAACAGCAGCAGAGCTAGAGGTAACAGCAGCAGAGCTAGAGGTGACAGCAGCAGAAGACGAGGTCTCAATAGCAGCAGAGCTAGAGGTGACAGCAGCAGAGGAAGATGTCTCAGCAGCAGCAGAGCTGGAGGTGACAGCAGAGCTGCTAGACTCGACAACGGAAGAAGATGTCTCAGCGGCTGAAGTGGATGTAACGCCAGCAGCAGAGGAAGATGTCTCAGCACCAGATGAGGTAGAGGCGGCAGCAGAGCTGGACTCCTCAGCAGATGAAGAGGCGGAAATTCCAGCAGGGTTACCAGTCAACTGCTGAGAGGTAGAGGAAGCGCCTTGGCTAGATGTCTCACCGGCGGCTGACGAGGTTGTCGCGGCAGCAGAAGAAGTAGTCTCATCAGCGTCAGAGGTGCTGGAAGCAGCCTGGCTGGATGACTGGCCGACAGAGGATGAGGTAGCGACAGCAGCGGAGGTAGACTCAGCTTCAGAGCTGGTGGCACCAGCAGAGCTAGTGGACTCAGCAACAGATGTGCTAGAGGCAGCCAGGCTGGTAGACTCATTGGCAGCAGAAGACGAGGTGGAAGCGGCAGCAGAGCTAGTCTCGTCATCGGCAACAGAAGTGGATGAAGCGGCCTGGCTGGTGGACGCATCAGCAGAAGAAGAAGTCGTGGCAGCAGCAGTAGAAGAGGAGACAGCCTGGCTGGAAGTAGTCTCATCATCAGCGACCGATGTGGAGGAAGCAGCTTGGCTAGTGCTCTCAACAGCAGAGCTGGTGGAGGCAACCTGAGTAGAAGACTCCTCATCAGCAGATGTGCTGCTAGCGGCCTGGCTAGTGGTCTGGTCAGCGACGGAAGTGGTAGAGGCAGCAGCGAAGGTAGAGGTCTCGTCATCAGCAACAAAAGTGCTGGAGGCAGCAGCGGAGGTAGACGAAGCGGCTTGGCTGGAGGTAGTCTCATCATCAGCGACCGACGTAGAAGAAGCGACCTGAGTGGATGACTCCTCGTCAGCGGCAGAAGAAGTGGTAGAGATTCCAGCAGGGGCACCGGTGAGATTCTCAGAGGTGGACTCCTCATCAGCAGTGCTGGTGGTGCGGGTCAGGGTGACAAAGGTAGTGACGCTGGATGTCTCATCATCAGCAACTGAGGTGGAAGTACCAGCGCCCGCAGAAGTGGTCTCTTCGTCAGCCTCGGAGGTAGTACCGGCAGCAGCGGAGGAGGTAGTAGCTCCAGCAGCGGCAGAGGTTGAGGTGGTCTCATCGTCAGCCTCGGAGGTAGTACCGGCAGCAGCGGAGGAGGTAGTAGTACCAGCAGCAGCAGAGGTAGTGGTCTCCTCGTCGGCCTCGGTAGTAGTGGTGCCAGCAGCGGCAGCCGAAGAAGACTGACCAGCAGAGGTAGAGGAGACGGCAGTGGTAGTCTCGTCGTCAGACTCATCTGAAGTCACAGCAGTGCTTGAAGAAGCAGCAACGCTGGAAGACTGACTAGCAGGAGTGCTGGTGGTGGACTCATCATCATCAGAAGTGGAGGTTGTGACACCACCAGCAGGGGCACCAGTGGCCTGGCTGGATGCAGCACTGGATGAGACAGCAGCAGAAGAAGATGAGACAGCAGCAGAAGAAGATGAGACAACAGCGGAAGAAGACGAAACACCAGCGGAGGATGAGACACCAGCGGAGGATGAGACGGCAGCAGAAGAGCTGGTGGAAGCTGCAGCTGAGCTTGTGCTGGTTGAAGCCTTGCTTGTAGAAGCGGGAGCACTGGTGGAGGTTGAAGCCTTGCTAGAGGAAGCAGGGGCACTAGTAGAAGTAGAAGCCTTGGAGCTGGTGCTGGAGGAAGATGAGCTCGATGAAGCCTTGGAGGTTGTTGTCGCAGCCTTGGAAGTGGTGGTCGCAGCCTTGGAAGTTGTAGTAGGCTTTGAGGTTGTAGTAGGCTTGGAGGTAGTGGTGGGAGGCTTTGAGGTTGTAGCAGGCTTGCTAGTGGTAGCGGGCTTGGAAGTGGTAGCGGGCTTGGAAGTGGTAGCAGGCTTGGAAGTGGTAGCGGGCTTGGAAGTGGTAGCAGGCTTGGAGGTTGTAGCAGGCTTAGAAGTGGTAGCAGGCTTGGAAGTGGTAGCAGGCTTGGAAGTGGTGACAGGCTTAGAAGTAGTCGCAGGCTTGCTAGTTGTCGTTGGCTTCTTGGAAGTGGTGACAGGCTTAGATGTAGTCGCAGGCTTCGAAGTAGTGGTAGGCTTCTTGGAAGTCGTCACGGGCTTGGAGGTTGTAGCAGGCTTAGACGTGGTCGTTGGCTTCTTGGAAGTCGTAACCGGCTTGGAAGTAGTGGCTGGCTTGGAAGTAGTAGTAGGCTTCTTGGAAGTGGTAGCAGGCTTCGAGGTAGTAGCGGGCTTCGAGGTGGTAGTAGGCTTCTTAGAGGTCGTAGCAGGCTTGGATGTAGTGGCAGCCTTAGAAGTGGTAGTAGCCTTCTTGGAAGTAGTGGCCTGGACCTTGACAGTGGTAGGCTTGGCAGAAGAGGTAGTCTTCCTCTTGACAAGGCGTCTCAGAGGATTGCCCAAGCGGCCGGAGCATGTGCACTCACTATCGAATGTTAGCTACATCTCAAAGCTGACTCAGCTGAATACTCACGGTGCACATGATACAAAGGTCTTACCCTTCTCGATGCACTGTTGAAATTGTTAGTCCATACTGATATCAGATCAGATACCCGGTTGTACTCACATGAGCTTCACAGGCTCGGTCGCCGCCGGAGTACTCGCAGGTAGTGACGCCAGATCCATCGGCGGGCAAAGCAGCTGCGTTGACAGCAGCAAGGGATATACCCCAAACAATGGCCTTGATGAAATGCATTGCGAAAGAAACAATGTAAAGAATAGACTACTCAGATGAATGTAGTAGACTGTGAGATTGCTGATGAGAATAAAATCCATTTCTGGTCAGATCTATGAGGGTTTTTTATAATAACTGCTGCTCTCCATCTTGGCCGATGGCCGATATCTTCAAGTTCGCCTGTTTCCTAATCCGTCTGGGCCCAAAGTTTGTTTGGTCGAGATATTCAGTATAAACTCAATGTGCCATAGCCTATTCGAGCCTCATTCTAGCCACAAGAAGACCCTTCCAGGGACCAGGGCTAAAAAAGATATGCACTGTTGTGTGAACTCAATTTCTATTTCCAGCTTTCCGCATATGGAATTGTAGAGATAAGAGTACCAGGAGACCGGGACTCTCTGGGAGAGGGACTGTAAGCGGTAATGGATTGATACTGGCAGTGACATTATGGAGATGGAAAAAACAAGGCAGAGAATGGCTATTCCCGTTGCAATCAATTACCGTCTGGGTCAATTGTCGAAATAACCAAGGAAATGGTGAACTGAGGTCCTCTCCAGTGACTCAAGTCCCCTGTCTCGAGAGCCAAGGTCTAGATCGGGGAGCTGAACCGAGACAGAGGACACCATTCCAATAACGGCATGCAAAACGGGCCTACCCGCGGCGCCACAGGTCGGGAAAGACGCAGGTCCCTGTACATTCCAGGCTGATCCTTTCCATTCTTAACAGAGAACGAGTCTTTGCCCCTTGCAGCGCCACGCGTGGCAGAACCACTGTCGAGAGACCCGACTACCCGGGCTCCCGCTGCAGAGACACCTTGGCGATTGTGCGGCTCCTCCTTGTGGCGTTTGGTCTAGATGTTTTTCTGTATTACAAAACCGTTCACTAATGAATTTTTCCTCTGTTGACGGAGCAGAGGCTAAGCGATGTCTCTCAGCCGTGCGCTGTTTCGCCGAGAGGCTTGAATCTGGGCTTATCTCCACCAAGCCGACATATCTTGACATCGCCATCATTCTGTAACCTCAATCGCATGCAGTAACAAGTCACTATCTGTAATTCCCAAGGCCCTGGAATCATCTCCACTACCTTTTTTGGCGGAGTTCGCGATTCACCTGGACCGCCATGGCCAGATCAATTTACTTTCCAACGCCGGATGATCACCCAGACAAGCTTTTTAGCTACAGTTGATCTGCAAACATCCAGACGCAAATCATGGTCCACTCGAGCAGGGTTCCCCGTGTCCCAATGACATTCTGTAGAGCTCTCGACTGTCACTGCCCATTACAAAAACCAGGGTCGGTATGTCGTGCCTTGTCGCTCTGGTATGTAAAACCCCGGCTAGGCGGCATCGCAACCCTTTTTTCTCACCACCGATTGGCTCACCTCGGACCTAGCTACGTATTCGTCCATAGCGCAAGCCATGTCACAGAAAGGCTCGTATTAAACCAAAGCCTAGCCCATGGTAGTCCTGTCACTATCACAGTCACTTATAACCAAAACAGTCAATGTTTGGAGCATCGCTGTCTCGACTCTGTTTATTACCGATAAGACCATCACCAAACAGAGTTGCGCGACTCAACCAACACATTTAGCCCCGTAACCTACACATGAACGTGGCAGAGAGTCAATAACGTGCTCGTACGACCTTTCCCACTTTGGGCAATCAAACAATGCACTTTTTCATCCTCAGCTGCGCCATTTTGCTACACTATTCCCCAAAGCCCATGCTTGCGCGTCTTAGAGCTTGAGCCATGGCGTGAGGAAAGATGTGATTGCTGGCCTGGAACTAGCTATCGAGCTGCATGCAGCTTTGGCAGCTATCGATTAAGCATAACAGTTCCTGGAGCCTCACCCTTGCGTGATGAGGCTTTTACATGGGCCCCGCAAGATGGGCCCTTCATTGCTTGGCTCGGTAAAACGTTCGCGATGCGGCTTAGAACGAACCGGACGAGACAGTCCGATACATGTTCTCATTCCAACAATTATATACGGTCCTGCCTTATCGAACGCGTAGTCATACAGACAGAGTCATATCATGTTGCAAGCACCAGTGAAGATATCCACGTTTTGAGTTCAGCAGTAATACGAACCGTCCAATAGTGCATCCCATCACAATATAGTCTTGTACCAGTCCCAACGCAGCGAAATTGGAACACGCATACCAGAATACCATGTTCAACGGCAGCAAACCACAACGCTTGCTAAGCGATCCTCGGTGAGGATACACGCCGTCGGTTTGTGTCTTTATCCAAAGATTCGCATCTCGAGGGGTCTAGACACTGAAGTTTTTGCAGCTTGACTAAATCCGAATATAGCTTGGGAGGAAGATCACTTATGCCGTGATAGGCTAAGCAATGCGACAAAGTTCAAAATTGAGTTTTCGGACTACCCTATTGCTTTGAGTTTATCCATGAAATACCGCAAATGCGATGAAGTAGAAGTGAATGCTATTGAAATTCCCATTCTTGATGAATCTGTGATGTGATCCTCGTGCATCTAGACTAACTGCTCTGTGAAATCTGTCGATCTCGCCGTTAGTAAAATCTTGCAGAATTTAGTGAAAGCATGTGAATACCTGTACGAAGCGTCTGTCCCATGCCGCAGGATCCGTGGTGCAATATCTGTTTGCTGTAGGGTAAAATCCAACTTGACAGCATCCGACCTCTCTGTTCTGCTTGTTCCAGAGTATCCACTCCGGCTTAGCGCATCTGAGATGATTCGGGACAATCTCTTTGTTGCAATCGGTGTCTTGGACCATTAGCCTATCAGCGTAACAGCATTTACAGCACGAGACTGACCTGTTGGACAGCAGATACTGATTTGCTGCGCTACGTGTTCATCCAACTATGTCCCATCTGGGCAGCACCAAATCGCTAGCCTGGAAGAATGTGTTCCCTTGGGACAGTATCCTCCGCTAGTCGTAGGATCAAAGAGAGGATACAAAACGAAGCCGCTTCTCGCGCCGCACTTTTTCGGCTTACCCGTCGCAACCGTGATTTTAACTTTATCACTCCTCACATCCTTCGTTGAGATGAACAAAACGATGTACGCCTGTTTAGTGTTTTTCTCATCGCATGCAAGATCAATAGTGCGTCCAGAAGAGGAATCGGTGGCCATGTCGGTCCACGATTTGGCGTCTGACTTTCGGTAAGCAAGCTTCTGGTTATCGTCCGCCGATGAGTAAATCTTTGCCGTCCTCCCGGGGTCGATAGCTACTTTGAAGACCGAAATAGTGAAGGGCGTGCTTGTGAGCGTTGCGGTGCCGGTAGTGCCCGCTTTGTCAAACTTGATTGAGGCAGAAACGGGGTTAATTTTGGCGATCGGAATGAGATCTCCGTCGGTATCTTTGATCTGCTGTAGTGCGAAATCTTTTGCGAAAGTAAAAAACTCGTCGGTAAATCCTGATAATTGTGAAAGTCGAGTTCGTTCTTTGAGCCCGCTTGATCCTCCAGGCGTTGCTAGAACAAACCTGTTCAAATCACCCTCATATGTTTTGTCTTGCGCTTGGAAGAAGATGCTGGTCGCCTAGGCTTCTAAACCAACATGTGTATATATT
This sequence comes from Fusarium pseudoanthophilum, assembly GCA_013395995.1. NCBI lineage: Eukaryota > Fungi > Ascomycota > Sordariomycetes > Hypocreales > Nectriaceae > Fusarium > Fusarium pseudoanthophilum. Next base: position 136,374 of record JAAOAR010000187.1, read on the forward strand.
GGCAGGTTTGGGTTATAAGCGACACCGCTATGCTTCTTATCAGGCCATTCGGCATTGGAGTCGGGAAAGACGAGGTTACTGAAATAATTCGCAGAGCCCTCACGAACCCATTGCGGATCAGGATGGTTCCCAATTTTCCCGAGACTCTGTATGCAATGATATATCTCATGCGAAAGGGCCTGTAGCACCCGGGGTTTATTAGTTGTTGCTTCGGTGGTCCATCTCTTGAGCAACTTGATCTGACACGGTGGTTTCCTAAGATTAGGATAGTAAGTCTCTGCTGTGAAATCTGCGTCACTTTCTGTTGCCAAAATGACGACAATGCTCGATGGAAGCTTTGTGAATTTGCGGTAGACTTCCATGCTTTTCTCGATAGATTCTTTGAGGATTGTGTTTACGGCTGTTTTGGTCTTGCTGGGCAGACGGCTCCATTGCTGCGTATACGTCACGGTGACTTCTGTATCTTGAAACTTCTTTGGATAGCCTGCTAGAGTGCGACATTTATCCTTGAGGGTATATTGTTTGCCGGGGGTTATGTTGGGCCAAGGACTGGAACAACCCTTCCACTGGGCTTGTGCAACAGCTGTAAAGAGGACGAAGAGTGAGATCTGCAGGTTCATCGCGGTAGAAACTTGAAGAAAGCTCTTTTCACTTTTTATGAGTTTGATCTGATCGGCTTGTCAGGTATATATATAATGTCTGCGCATCCTCCATATGATATTTGAGCCGTTTCATTGCGGAGGTGTGACATTCTCATGCAACCTAGGAGCGCCTCACATTAAACCCAGGTAGAAAAGACCAATGATGACCTGGTTATTCTCAGCCGCATCTATAGTCTGTGGTCCAGGCTTCTGGGGCTGAAATTGCTTCCTCACGATGGCGTCGCTCTTTGATCACGCCCTCCCTAGCCTCCCCGTCTCAACTCTCACGCCAAACGGTCAAGATCGCGACACTATAGCCCAAGAAGATTGGCCTCAAAAAGTTCAATTATCGGTTTATGCTAATTATTCCATCTAACCGTTTATGTCATGGTATTACTGAGCTTCTCGCCAACGGTTTCCTTGTGATTCAATTCATTAGACCCAGTGAATTCTCACGGATTGGCATTCTGCTCTGGACTTGGGATCCGTTCTGGCGGTGATCGATGACCTGACTGCGACTTGATTGCTCATAAGCTCTATTTGAGACATTTATTGCTACTTTCTAATAAGCTTAACCATCCGGATCATTATTCAAGGTTAAGCTTAGTTGTTCGTATGATACACAGTATCGATAGCTTCATCTACAGTAGGGATTTCGAGAACCTTTCCTGTCCTGGTCTAGTATCATTCTTGGGAATGTGCCGCTGGGAGTTGCATGCCATTTCGTCAGCCAAGAAATAGATGAAGAATCCTTCTCATGGCCTCCATTATTAATATTCCCCAGAATATCCTTCAATATGGGAATCAGCAATCATATCCCAAAATCCGATATGAATTCGTGTTGATCAGATCGTCGACCTCAAGAAATTGAGTTTGGCTTCTGCCCATCTCCACCGCCCTCAAGACTCCTCTTTTCCCATCGCTCCATCTTTTTCCTCGTCAAAAACGCGTGCGTGTGTGTGTACCTTATCGCAATGCCAGTCGTAAGACGAATACCCGATAACAAAAGACGGTCCCGCACAGGCTGTATCCCCTGCCGAAGACGTCGAAGAAAATGTTAGTCAGTCGCGTCTCTCCCGGTGACTTTTGTCTAACATTTGGTAACAGGTGATGAACAAAGACCTCAATGCGGCAGTTGTATCGGGAGGAATGTGACGTGCGAGTTCAAAGAGTGGACCTTTGTGCCAGGGGTACGCTCATCACTGCGGAAGGACGGTAGCGTACAAGGGGACAATGGCGATGATGCTGATTCATCTCTGGTCAGTCTAAATATCTTCCACGAGTCAGTCGATCGCTAACAATGCTTTCAGCCCATTCAAGATAGTTTGTTGTCGTTTGTCGAGTCAAGTCCTGCTCCCGCTGAGCCAGTTTTTGAGAGCCCCATAGCCAGTACTGCTCGGACAGAAAGACTTGAATCTATTCACAACGCGACTACCGATATCTCCCAACCAATCCCTTCATCCAACAATCATCACCAACATGACGGGAACCAAATCCCCACGCCGTCAAGATGGAACGAAACAGTTCTATCAGAGCAGAACTCCTCAGAGAGACAAACTGCAATGCTTCGGTTTCGCTATCAAATAGTCCCCTGGCTAGACTCAAATGCCCCTAGATCAACCTTTGGACCAAAGATCATGACATTAGCGGCAGAAAAGTCCACCATAATGGATATCATCATATGGGTTGCTATGCGCCGCAGTAGGAGGAGTTCAAGCTCCACTACCCATGAAGGCGATACTCACCTCGTTCAACAGTTTCAGCATCGGTTATCCCTGGAGGATGCATTCATCGCTAACATCGGACGGTCACTACTTGCTCTTGGTAACTTCTTTTATACTGGCCCATCAGAGTGGGCAAATCTGCACTCTGATTGCGTAGATGTAAGAGAGCGATGTCAGTTCTTTGAGAGTCAGGAGGAACCTCTCAAAACTCTTGATCGTTTTCATTTCAAGACAGGTATCACATCTGATCTCATGCTCTGTAAGAGACGAGCTAACCCTGACTAATAGAGCTTGCTGCTTTCATTATTACCACCAAGTCCCCATCACTACAGTCCCTACCACTAATGAACGACACGTTCTTAACCTCTGCCCTGACACCGCCGAGCATTTACGACGACTGTCTAACGCATCTCGCGGCATGCTGCCACTTGATCCACGATGAAATCATCCCTCTCCTCAACGGCATCGTACCCGCACAATCACCAACTCACGACTCATACTCACTTGTTTGGTCAACATGGTCCAAACTATGGGCACGCTGTGTACAGTGGTTTCGAGATCGTCCTCCTGATATGATCCCATTACTAGAGAGTCCGGAAGTAGACCACGCAGCCTCCACCAATACCCCATTCACAGCAGACGTCTATTCAAGCGCCATCGCGGTGCAAGCAAACTTAGCGATTCATTTTTCAGCCCTCATACTGCTTTCATATAAACCACGCTTAGTCAAATTATCATCGATACCACATCGCTTAGCTTCAAGAAGCTGGCATGCTCAAAAACTCGCCAAACTTGCTCTGTGGAATAACTTTTCTGATCAATGGGATCCTGTCGTTGTTGCAACTGTTGTTCGTATAGCGAGAGATATGACATATCCGTCCCAGCAAGAGGCATTACTCTCATGTTTCCAGAGGATTGGGGATGCGACAAAGATACCTCTTCATAGTGAGATTGCGGATCTGCAGCACTTTTGGTCTTCTTCTAGACATACCAGCGCACCGACAAATGCGCACTCCTGACATTTTATGATAGCGAACCGGATCAGATAGGGCGTTGAGAATCGTATTAAATTAATTATTTTCCGTTACTTCGTTGACTCCAATTCATCCTTCCACGGTATAGACACCTGCGCTCCCCTTCGCACGACCGTCTTCGATGACGCCCAGATTCCTGACCTGACAGCCTTCTCAATGTCGAACTGCTCCGACCGTTGCCCAGCACCCGCAAGCTCAACTGCATAAGCACCGATGAATGTGTCACCAGCAGCAGTCGTGTCCACAACGTCAACCTTCAGAGCGGGGATGAGACCTTTGGCGCCTGTGTCGTTGGCATAGTATGCACCTTTCCCGCCCAGAGTAATCACCACGTTTCGCACGCCTCGAGCAAGTAAATCAGCAGCGGCCTTTTCAACAACAGAGATGTCTTCAAACTCGGACTCGTCCCTGCCTGACAATAAAGCCGCTTCGGTCTCGTTGAGGATCAAGTGGGCTAACCCTTGGTAGATCTCGGATGGGAGCGCTTGAGCGGGAGCGGGGTTGAGCAGAACGGGCGTTCCTGTTGTCTTGGCGGCTTTAAACGCCTGAATCACTGTTTCCAGAGGGATCTCAAGCTGCATGATGAGTAATGATGGTGTTGGACCAGGGATCTCAGCGAAGTGGCTTGGTTGGAGAGAGTTGTTGGCACCCGGTGATAAGATGATGCGGTTCTGGCCAGTTGGCTCATCGACAATGATCATAGCAATTCCGCTCTGGGAGTCGGCGCCACCGTCCTTGTTAACAATGATAGAGTCGGTTCCAACATCATATGACTTGAGACTGTCAAGGAGTACAGAACCATAAGCATCAGCTCCTACGGCTCCAATCATGGCAACATCAACGCTTGGGTTCTTCAGATCGGAAGTCCTCGAAAGCTTCGCGCAAGCAACAGCTTGGTTGGCGCCCTTTCCACCCGGGAAGACATTGAACCGGCTTGAGGTTATTGTCTCACCAGGGAGGGGATGATGAGGGACATATGATACGAGGTCGATGTTGAGTGATCCGAGGACACTGATGACTGGTCTTGATGACGCCATGGTGTTTATTTGGGGGATATGAATGTTTGTAGACAAGGAAAGACGGAGCAGGGATCTTCTGAAAGACGAAAACCTTTATACGGGCAGTGCATGACCGCTGAGTGTTGGCGAGAGACTCCACTCGTTCTGGGCACGCTATCCTGAAAATGGGTGTGTTATGCGATGGCGGATAGTCGATCAAGAAGCATGTGAACGGGGTCTAGTGGAATGATGCTTATTATTATGATATGTTACCAGTTCTCTGGGTCTCCTGTTCGCTAAAATCCCTGTCGCAAGTCCCTACAGCGTCTTTAGCAGCGCGCCAACATCGTAGCCCCATTCAGCCTCAAGATCCGTCAACCTCCACAAAGCTCCCCATCCCGTTGTCCTATCAATGCTCTTCAGCAGCCTAGCAATCTGTTTCCTCTCGTTAACATGTGAGAAAAGCTTTCCTGCGATATAGAGTGGCTGTATGGAATTCACAAGGCTTCCTGGATGAAGGTTTGCGCAGGATATTCCACAGACTTGTCGTGCATGCCACAGTGCCAAGCACTGAGAGTCTAAGTCATGACGCATTTCCAGCATGAGGATACATGCAGTGTGATAGATCTGATTACTTGAGATAGCTGCCCAGTGAGGGAAAAGCATGGCTGGGAAGATCTGTTTGTCGCCTGCTTCGACCATACTGATCTGCTTCATTGTTGCTGGGCGCTCGTCAAGCCAGTATTGAAGCTCGTTCCAGAGCTGTTGCCATTGTTCTTGGAATGGCCTGTCATCTTGGACATCTGCTCTCCCGAGTTCTAGACTCTGTGTTCTTCGAAATTTTAGATCGCAGACTTTAGTGCAAAGATAAATAGCCCAGTTAGCCTGCATGTCTGGACAATCTCGACTCCTTCGATGAAACATGTCCCGCACATATCGCTCGACTTGTTCAGATGATACCAATGACTCAGGTGGTGATGGAGCCCATTTTGATAGAGGAAGAACAGCTGTTTCTGTCCCATCTGATATGATCGCTCCGCATAACTCCATCCTGGCATAGCACCAGAAGACCGCCTGCGGTAGGCCACCGGAGAAACCATCAACTCCAAAGAACTCAAATAGCGACGCACATCCCTCGACATGACGCTTCCAGTTCTTGGAACCGCCAGACATGAGCTCAAAAACAGCAAGAATGCAAGCGGTAACCAACATATTAGGGTCCTTGGCTTGTAACCCAGGACTCAAAAGCCTAATACTCTCTTGATACAACTCAAGACTATCGCATCCCCCTTCCTGCGTCAATCCTCTCCGTTCCATCTGGCGGGATGAAAACGCAAGCATCGCATATAACAGCGCCGGGCTCTTCTGCGCCATAAGCGGAACATGGATCTGAAAATGCTTGTCCTCATCAAACTTGTCCAGATACGGCGCACATTCTGTTACCCAGTTCTGAAGATAGCATATTAATCTATCATTGGGAACATTGACTGTTACGCTGGAGAGGTTGAGGGATGAGGTTGGTGGTGATGATGAGTCTGCTTCGGGCGTGACTGATGCGCTGGGTGATAGGCCAGACAGACCTGCAAAGAGGACTGTGCGGAGCTCTTCCTGCAGTTCGATGAAGCGGGGGTCAAGAGAGAAGTCCTCTGATGGGAAGAAGGCCATTGTGATGTGATGAGTGGAGTATGGAGAGCTAGGATGATCGCCTATACAAGGCACGACATGAGCGACATCAAGGAAGAATGTGATGATGAGTGCAAATACGGTCCCAAAGCGGAATTGTAGCCTCCTCCTGCTGGCTCTCAGTTCATTTGTCAAAGTGTGACAGAAACAAGGCAATTTTCCAGAAACCGGTGATTCCCGAAGGATCCATTCCAAGGTGACCACTCACCAATTGGAATTATAATTGGCCAATCATTAAGTTCTCCAAAGTTTCGATGTTGACGGACTAAGCCGTATTCGGGGGCCGTAGGCGACGCGATCCTGAGGCCATGACTCGGGTAACGTAACAACCGGAGGAAGCAAAGGCTCCATTTTCTGGGTAACTTGAGCTTCAATTTGGGAACTGAATTGCCCCAGAAAGCACAGACTGCGACAAGGTAGAAGTTCCCCGCGCGAGTCTGTGACTTTAAATCAGACTGTTCGTATGCTAATAGTGGCGATTGGGCCCGCTCTCGTAAATACGCGATTTCACCACGTTCGTCGCCGATCGCCCTGCCTGATTTCTGTAGAGGTAGAATCTTTCGGTACAAAAGCTCTATTCTGATATTGTGGTCAAAATGTTCTGACATGTGTTATTTGATCGCTTGCAAGGTCCTGGAGTATACGTCAATCTTGGATGATGTCATTGCCATCTTCTCACCCCAGCTGGCTGTTGTTCTGTGATAGAATGGTGGAGATTTTGCACGAGCTTATCTCTTTGTATATATATACGATTACTGTGTACGATAAATACAGAAATGACTAGCGCCAGCCCTATAGATTATCTTCCGTGGTTGTCTTGGCATTGAGATGAGTCTTGATTGGATGCACGTGTTTGTACATTAGACCATGCTTCATCATTTAATTATCAATCAAGACGGTATAGATAGAGAGTTTAAGAAATGTCCAAAATGATCATTATGCATAGCGTGGTATCTAACATTACAACCTCATCGTCACCATAAACATTTCTTCCCGCTCCAGACCATCCTATCATCACGAGCTATCTCCCATTTACAGAGCCTCAACATGCTTCTCACCCTCCTTCTCAAATGAAGCCTTGCGTCCCGCCGCAGATCCCATAAGTCCGACCTCGGCCTGAGCCTCACGAAGCAGCTCAGCATCCTGTTCACCAGCACGGCTCTTGAAGACGCGGTCCATCTCCTCAAGAGAAGCATTCTTGGTCTCAGGCAAGAAGAACCAGACCCAGAGAATACCGACAAAGAGGAAGACAGCGAAGAAGATGTAGGTTCCCCACTCCCAAGACTCGAGCATGGGAGGGACAAAGAAGGCGATGGCGAAGTTGTTGACCCAGTTGCTTGAGGCACCGATGGAAGCTCCCTTGGCGCGGATCGAGAGGGGGAAGATCTCGGAGACGAGTGTCCAGGAGACAGGTCCCCATGTAGCGCCGAAACCGGCGATGTAGACCCAGATAAGAGCTGATGTGGCATTAGTAATGATAAGATGCTGTGAGATGAAGATTGACTTACCAACTGCAGTCCAACCAGCAGCAACATGGTTAGGCCAGTCGTGGCGAAACTTGGCGACGATGATACCGACAGTGATCATACTGGCACCCATGACAACGGAGCCGATCAACAGAAGGGGCTTGCGACCAACGCGATCAATGATCAACTGTGAAAGGCAATGTTAGCACACGTTCAGGGCATCGAATACTTGGCCGGCTTACCATAGAAGGAATAGTGCTGATGAGGAAGACAACGCCAGTCACACCAGTAGCAAGAAGAGCAATAGTTCCTCCAGTAAGACCCAGGCTGATGAAGACGTTGGAAGCGTAGTAGATGATAGCATCAATACCAGACCACTGCTGGAAGAACATGATGAGCCAAGCAGTGCAGACACGCTTGAGGTTGTCCATTGATCTGAAGCAAGTCACATATTGAGCAATCTGCTGCATGAAACGGCTCTTGTTCCTCTCAGCAAGATGAGGAAAGTCTCTAGCGAAGACCTTCTGTTCAAAGACTGCCTCAGCCTTGATCTCGAGGTACTCAACCTGAACAGCGTCATCGTCGATGGGGAGCTTTCGCATCCAGGCAAGAGTAGACTTGGCTTCCTCGTCGCGACCAACCTTGACGAGCCATCGAGGAGAGAAGGGCATGAACCAGATACCGACAGCAAGCATAGCGGCGGGGATACCCTGGATGATAGAGGGAAGACGCCAGGCGAGGTCGGACTGAGAGTCACCTGTTCCACCGATGTAGTTACTTCCGTAACCGCACCAGAACGACAGCATGATACCCAAAATAGTCGCAAGTTGATAGAACGACACAAGGAGACCTCTCATCTCAGGCGACGAAAGCTCAGCGTTGTAGAGAGGTCCAACACCGCTGAAAAGACCAACACCAACACCGGTCAGAAATCGACCAGCATAGAGAAGCTGAGGGTTTCCGGCAGTGGCACCGACGTAAAGATAACTGCCGACGACAACCCATAAGCACGCGATGAACATGGTGTACTTTCGCGAGATGAGTTCGCTAGAAACACCGGCTGATAGTGATCCAAGAATACCGCCTAGTTGGAGGATAGATGTGAGCCATCCTGTTGCAGAGGACGACTCTACAACAGAGGGGAAGTTTTGTGTGAAGCGGGTCATGACGAGGGATTGACCCAAGACACCCTGTTGATAACCATACTCAAAACCACCAAGTCTATATCAGTCAATAAACCAACCACTTACACATGTAAATTGAGGAGCACTTACGAAGCAAAAAAGGCAATAAAGATGACCTTTGGATTCTCCCGAATAGACTTCCAGATAGTCTTCTTGGGAGCCGTAGGCTCCAAGGTATAAGGACCGTCCGAGGTAGACATGGTGAAGTGAGGACGAAGCTGTGGGTGGGGGGGGAGGTTGATGTGATGAAATCTGGGGTATGGGGAGCAAGTCCGAGTCTTTTAAACATTTTGGTACCCCAGGCAAATTGACTGGGGGATCTAATTTTCTGGAGTTTAAGTTACTACGTACGTTATGGGCGAGAAAAGTGGTAGGCTAAGACCCCTCGTTTGGGAATAGTGTGGGTTTTGGTCTGACCACCACCGGCGAGCGAGTGCCGAAGACTCGTGAGAATTGGGGTGATGACATCTTCAATTGGAGGCTAATCGGCAGAGGCTTCCTTGAATCAATGAACAGGCACATTGCAGCGGAGATACGTCGCATTTTTGGTTCTCAACATGCGCTCCTCCATTGCGTCGCGTTGACTTCACTTGATAAGCCCTACTACCTTAACTATGACTTCAATTGCCAGCTGGTCATCACCGAGGTACCCCAAAATCATCACCCTCATCACTCCCTCGATCAAACAGAGACATCTCCAACTGCACCACCTTCAAAACAGTCCAAGTGGACATCCCAAGTTGGCATTGGTCATGTATTTACCCAAAAGGGGGGTTCTTTGCGCTGGCTACTAGGTTACGACCCTTGGGTTACGCGCCCACGGTTCGTCAGAGGAACCTGGGGCCCCGCGTAAAAATTCTAGCTGTCGCGTGTCCCCCATTCCAGTGGGTCACGAAAACTTGGAGGAGCAAGTATGGGTACTTCGATAGCGCCTGGATTTAGTGTGTGCTTGGGGTATCGGTACGTACGCTATCAGGTTCTAGATTTCTCCAATTCTGTGAGGAAATTTGATTACCCTGCACCATTGAATTTTCGTACAGTTCAGGTCGCGAATTGAGGCTATCTAGACATTGCCTGGGCCTACTGTTGGACTGCTAGCATCGCTAATATTGTCTTATCAAGTTTGTAGAAAGGATTGTTCAAAAACTATAAGGGCATAATGGGAAATCTTGACGCAACGTAAACCATAGAAAGAGTGAGCAAATTCGGCCATGATTTTATGAGGTTTGTGGGTTCAGACCACAAGTACCTGTTTGTGGTTCCAAGATCGCTTCGCTACTACCTATATATGTGGACAAAGCCAACATCAAGTCTAGTCACGAGTGAAACTACATTCGAATCATTCTATTATGAACAGGAAGTGCTGGGTATTGCCGAGTCGTACCAATTGTATCCTCCTCACTAACGCGACGCGATGAGATAATAGCATACATCAAACGGCAAAAAAGTCTACGGTAAGATCACTGTAGATCTTGTAGAATTAGAAATTGATAGAACGTAAATGTGCGTTGAAAAGAGACTGCCGAATGGTTTGCCATCGGAAGACGTCATACCAAGTTCAACGCGTGGCAGACGCGGTGTTGACTGATTCGGCAACATCAAGGGACATGATCGCGTATTAGAAGCTTACGGATAAATTGGAAGATGGGAGACTGAGCCTTTCAAGCCGTTTGCTTCAGCACTGAGAGTGTTCTATGGCCTACATAATAACGTGCCTAGATATAGCGATGCACAAGGCAAACTGACGCGTCTCGTCATCGTGGAGCGATGGAACACACATCGGGAAAACATATTGACTGGCAATGCCTCCCCCCAGCACAATCAATTATTACTGTCCATAAAGCATTACTGAAATAATTTGATAAGGCGTGTTGTGATAGGCTTGATCATATCTAAATGTCTTCGTGGTTGTCGGAAACGAGCGTCTATCTCCGGAAGCAGGAATGCGCTTTGACTATGGGTTCCAAGTAGACAAGATCGGGGTACAATCATACTGATCTCAAGCTCATGGTGCTATAGAGAAAACACCAAGGATTTATCATAAAGAAGCCGACAAACCAGGGACTATTGGGCGACAAGATCAATCGCCGGATATACCGCTTCAAATGCAATGACGGTGATGATCCCATAGCCGCCAGCGGGTCTCCCCCACAATCTGATTCCCCGGATTCTCTCCCCCCATCATTAAGCTTATCTTTCACTACCCTGCTAAATAGAACCATTCCTACTGGCCAATTCCATCCTTAGATTGTCACCAATTACTCTTTTCGTCCGGAATCATAGCTCGACCCGGTATCCGACACACTTCGGTCCGTCACCCGATGCACTATCGACTCCCCCTCATTCTTGGCATGCTCGGCACGCTCAAGGTTGGGACATCGCGCTTACCAGGGCCAGTATTAAACGGCTCTCTTCTCCCTGATCGACAGCTGTTCTTTCTGTCACAGTCATCTTAAGCACATTTGTGAATCCGTACATCACCATGACTGCAAGAGATTCTGACGCGGAGAGGGGCAATGGAAAGGAGCCTTGGAGCAAAGAGTTTGAGCATGCTGATGCCCATGATGCTGCTGCGAGGGGCCATCTTGCCACTGACGAGTAAGTTAACTGAGTGCCCCTTTGTTTGAGCTGTGTTGACGTTGTTAGGCATGGAAATCCCATTGCAACTTTCGACGCAGAGGCTGAGAAGAAGCTTCGTCGTAAGCTAGACTGGTATATCTTGCCATCAGTCACTATCCTGTATCTGATGTGCTTTGTTGATCGTGCCAATATTGGCAATGCTCGATTGGCCGGTCTCGAGGCAGATCTCGGTCTTGCTGGCTATGACTACAACATTTTGCTTACCGTCTTCTACGTCGTAAGTACTACACCTTATCTACCGAATGAACATGCTAACATGAATCTCTCTCGGTAGTCTTACATCGTCTTCGAACTCCCCCTCAACATGGTCTGTAAATGGATCGGTCCTGGCTGGTTCATCCCCGCCACCTCTGTAGCATTCGGCGTCGCCTCCCTCGGAACCGCTTTCGTCCACACAATGGGCCAAGCTTGTGCCGTGCGCTTCATCCTCGGCATATTCGAAGCAGGCATGTTGCCTGGTATCGCATACTACCTCAGCCGATGGTACAGACGCAGCGAACTCGCCTTCCGCTTGGCTATATATGTCGCTATGGGTTCCTTTGGCGGCGCGTTCGGCGGTCTTTTGGCTTCTGGTATTCTGAAGCTAGATCACTTTGGCTCATTGACGAGATGGCGAATGATCTTTGCTATTGAGGGTATCTGTACTATTGGTCTGGCGCTTATTGCGTTCTTTACTATGACGGATCGACCTAGCACTGCGCGGTGGTTGTCAGAAGAAGAGAAGGACCTGGCTATTGCGCGTATCAAGTCTGAGCGTGTTGGTGCCACTGAAGTCCTTGAGAAGTTCTCCTGGAAACTGGCGCGTCGGGGTATCAGCTCGCCTGTTACCATCGGAACGTCCACCATCTTCCTGTTCACCAACATCACCGTACAGGGCCTAGCTTTCTTCGCACCTACGATTGTGAGGACTATCTACCCCAACCATTCAGTTGTTCAACAGCAATTGCGTACTGTGCCGCCTTACATCGTCGGTACCTTCTGCACTGTCACCATCAGCTTCATATCGACTCGCATTGACAAGCGAAACATCTTTATCAACTTGTCACAACTTCCAGTCATCGCGGGATACATCATGTTCCTAAGCACCACGAACCGTAAGTTCAAATCGCTCTACACCCTGAGACCCAAACTAACTCGCCTCAGCTTATGTCCGCTATGCTGGCACGTTCCTCATCTGTGCAGGCACCTTTGCCAACGGCGCTCTATCTAATGCTCAAGTATCAGCCAACTTGGTCAGCGACACAGCACGCGCTTCGGGTATTGGCTTGAACGTCATGCTTGGTAATATCGGAGGACTGATCTCGACATGGTGCTTTCTGCCCTTCGACGGACCAAACTATCCAATCGGCAATGGTCTCAATCTCGGCGCATGCTCATCTATCTTCCTTCTTACCATCGTACTGCAAGTTTACATGACTTGGGATAACAGAAGGAGGGCTTCGATTGAGGTCGGTCAGGCTCTGGCTGGCAAGACTGATGCTGAGATTCGTGTTATGGATTGGAAGCATCCTGGATTTATGTGGAGGCCTTAGAATCGTTGCGTGGCCACGACGGATTGGAAACCTAGTGGAGATGAATCGTTTCTGCTTTTGCCGAAGAGAAATATAATCTATTCCTCATTCATCAGGAATTGAAGTTGACTTGCTTTCTTCCACCGTGCTATCGTTGGTGATATAGACTTTGCACTGTTTCGCTCCACTACCAACCCCTCGGAAGACTCCGAGCCTCAGCGGAATGGTCTTTTTTACTGCCCATTCCCATTTTTATAGATGTTCTGCTTGCAAGGTAATGGGAAAGGCCGTTGTTGCAATTGACCCGAGTCTTCCCAAACATAATCAGCAAGGGGATTGCCGTTGAAATGCGAGCTTTTGACGAGCAACAGGGCCTTGGTTCAGGACAAAGTACAGTATGATTACCTTACAAATTGTTTGCTGAAGCTCAGCCGTCTCTCAAGGTTCCCCGATCGTATTTTCAGCTTGGAACCGAAGATCCCAATAGCCTTCACCCCAATGCCTTGAAGGTGTCCACGGCATAAAGCTTGTCACGCGCGAGTCCGGAATACAGTGCTTACGGTCAGTTTAGACACCGAATGATGAGCACTATCCGCTGTAGCCCATGGCCGGAAACTCAATCACTGCCGGGTATTAACTCAGTGTAACGGGTTACCCCGCCACCTTGAGAGATGTTGTCCGAGACCAGCCGTCCCATGAACACGGTGAGTTGAGAACAATAAGTTGGGCCTTGACAGCGACGTTTCGCTCTTCAGTGATTTGCAGCATCTCAATTAGCGCTCGGATGGCCTGCGCTCCCAGTTCTAATACAGAGGGTTGTGAGTACACATCCGTTCGAATGTCCAGAGCTGTAAGAGAGTTAGGTAGATAAAACCTCGTATCTCACCAGTGTTCCTATTGCAGCATGTCACCAAAATGTCAAGACGGGAAATCTCAAAGCAATGCGGCTTGCGCACAGATGCAAGCTGAAAATGAGCATCAGCCGTTTCATCGGATGCTGACATTGCCCTGCATCAAGGTTCGGCATCATACAAGGCCAGCAGCCTTTATCCAGTTGAGTAAGCCCTACCGAGATCGAGGGAAGCCTATTACGCTCTTGATTGGAAGAGCACAGGAGCTTGGGTTGAACCTATTTTTGTAGTACCTTAGCTCTCAGGGAAGATTACGCTGACTGGGCTGAGTGGCTTGGAAGCTAGTAGTACATCACTGTGCTCGGGAGGAAGCTGATGCAGCAATGAGATTGTATAAGAAGCAGCTCGATCCAAGAAGGAAACAGAGACGATCAACCATCCACTCTGCCAAACTTTGCCCACAAAATAAATATCACCGTATTGGTGTCCTATGATCGGCAACATGAAGTCTCTCACAAGTATGGCTATCGCGGCGGCCTTAGCGCTTTGTAAGTAACAAGCAGCCCTGTAAATGATAACAGCAGCTTAACAAGCCTTACTTAGTCGCCGGCTGTTCCTCAGCATCCCCAACGTCATACTGCAACGGCAAATCCAACAAGATCTGCTACACCTGGGCCGTCCCAGCCTCAACAGCCTCGTCCAGCTCCGGCTACCTGTTCATCCGTATTCAAGCGCCTGTCGAGTACCAATGGGTCGGTCTCGGCACAGGTGACAAGATGAGCGGCTCCACCATGTTTGTCATCTACCAAGACGGTACTGGTAACGTCACGTTGAGCACGAGGATGGGCCACGGCCATGAGATGCCTGAACACAGTCGCATGCGCTCTGTGAGGCTCATCGAGGGCAGTGGTGTTGCGAACAAGACAATGGTAGCCAATATCCATTGTGGCGATCTCGGAAATATGCACTTCAAGGGGTCAAATAAATGGATTAGTGCTTGGAAGACTGGCAGCTCTTTGCGCACGGCTGATATTGATGCGGATATCGAAGAACATGACGGACACAGTAGCTTTTCAGTTGACTTCTCCGAGGCTGTTGTCAACTCCAACAGCAATCCGTTTATTCACATGACAACTACTACACCGAGTGGTGCAGCATCTGGTGGCGGGGGAGAAAGCAATACCAGCACCATTCACGGCATCGTCATGTCGGTGGTCTTTCTATTAGGCTACCCTCTGGGATCGCTCTTGATGCCCATAATCGGAAAGTGGTTTATTCACGCTACGTGGCAGATGATCGTCCTTATCACCATGTGGGCTGGGTTCGTTACTGGCAAGTTGGCTGCCGACCGTACGAATAACGTTAGTAGCCATGCCTATCTTCTGGAAGGATTAGCTAACTCTTGGTCAGTGGTTCAACGCTCCCCATGTCATCATCGGCACAGTAGTTTGCGGTTTGATGGTTATCCAGCCAATATTGGGAGGGCTACATCACAGGAACTTCGTCAAGCATCAGCGCCGAACAGGCATCAGCCACGCTCACATCTGGTACGGAAGAGCTCTAATGATCCTTGGGATTGTCAACGGTGGGCTCGGCCTGCAGCTTGCTGGTGCGTCCATGAAGCTTATTATTGGCTATAGCGTGGTTGGTCTGGTGACATCCTTGATGTACACCGCTGGGGCTGTTCGCAAGATGCTGAGAGGAGCGAAGAAGCATCAACATGAGCCTCTGAAGTACAATGGCTCTTATAGCGCGGTGGCCTTGATTTGATGGGTAGTTTTGATTTCTTCGTGTCTCATTCTCGATAGCATTTCTAGCACAAGACTGTTGGTCTTCTATCCAGCCGCCTATAACACTGAAGATCTTGGATCGTCATAACTTGGTTGAGTTGAGCTTACGATAGCAGGCTCGGAGTTTCTAAATCACGAGAAAGAATGGACCCGGCGTGTGCAGTCTATTAAGACCGACATTCCTATCTGCTTTCATAAGCTCAGCTCACGTTCCTTGAAGTGGTTTCAGAGTCGGTATGGGTACTCAAGCTTAAATGACTGGCGCTCACTTGTAGTGGCAATTCGTTTACCCTTGTGGAAGTGTGTCGATGATTGTCCGACCATGATCAATCGGACATGCCTTCGCGGGGCACATCATGAAGCCCTTATCAGATAAGGCAGTCTTTGGAATGTCCAGCGTCTAATTGGATCAGCGAGTGTCTTCTCCAATTTACATGACCTGCATCAAGCTAGCCCGCCGAACACGGCGTCAATTGCCGAGCCCCGTCGGTCCAAGGCCTCCGCGCACCGGAAATCATGACCTTTCTCCGCCCTTGAAAAACATCGAATTAAATAAGTGCCAAGTTGCGCATCAGATCCACTGCGGTCTTTATCTGCTTGTTGATCAGATGATTCGTTTGCAGGTAGAAAAAGGCGCGCCCTTGCTCTGAAGTCCACGCCCTGGCTGAACAAGTTCTATCGTGTGCGGGGAACTACCGATTTGACGGACCGACAAGGGTTTGATTGACCAGTTGCGTGATGCTTAAAGAACCTTGATATCTGACGTACATCATTGCTTGGTTTCGTATCGATATACCTTTCACTTTGCTGTCGCTATAGGTGGGAAAATGGCCATCCTCCCGATTGCGGCGGCTGTGCTCGCTGTCGTGCTCTTCGTCAAGCACATCTTCCTCGATCCCCTCCTCCTCAGCCCTCTTCGCCATGTCCCAGGCCCCAAATCCTTCGCCGCGACAAAATGGCGTCTTGCCTACGAAGACTGGAAAGGAACCCGAACTCGCACCATTTTCAAACTGCACCAACAATACGGACCAGTCGTGCGCATCGGGCCTCATGAGGTCTCTTTCAACAGCCTCTCAGCACTACGAACCATCTACGGACCCGGAAGCCGATATGGCCGAACCACTTTCTATCGCATGTTTGATGTCTACGGAGAGCAGAATCTATTCACGTTCCACTCGCCCAAGGAGCATGGCGATAGGAAGAAGCTGCTGTCGCATGCCTATTCCAAGTCCGTTGTTCTTAAGCCGCCGACAGCGAAGATGGTTGAGAGGAGGGTTCGCCAGTACCTGGATCTGATTGAAGCTGAGCCTGAGAACGTCAGTGAGATTTTCAGCACTCTGCATTACTATTCTCTGGACAACATCACTGCTTTTGTTTACGGAAAGTATGGCCAGACTGCAGCGATTCGAGGCTCAAAGATTCATCGGGAACTCATCGCGGATATTCTGCATCCATCTCGTCGAAAGCTTTCTTGGTCTATCGTGCACCTGAAGACTTTGACTCAATGGCTGTATCGCCACTCAGGACTGATGGGGCAACTCGTAAAGCCGGTTCTTCCGATGCAGCAGCCTACTACATACACCGGTATCCGAGGATATGCTCTGCGGGCATTTGAGGCTTTCCGAGCGGACGTGGAGAAGATCACTCATTCAGAGGGTAAGCCTGATTCATGCGTTCTGTACTATCATGACTGACAAGAGTGGCAGATGAGCATGTTTCGATTGTGGAAAATCTCTGGCAACATCATGAATCTCAAAAGCCGGGTGGACTCCGCGATTTGCAGATGGCATCCGAATGTGCTGACCACTTCCTCGCTGGTATTGACACTACTAGCGACACCCTCATGTTCCTCGTCTGGGCACTCTCACTTCCAGGTAACGAGAAGTATCAGGAGAAGCTGCGAGAAGAAGTCATGGCTATCTCAGGCGATGGACTGAACCAATGGGGTAATCCTAGAGCCGAAGCAAGTGATCGATGCACATACATCAACGCCGTCATCAAGGAGACTCTGCGACTCTATGCTCCTTTGCCAAGCACTGAACCTCGTTCGATTGACATTGATTCGGTTATTGACGGGTACACCATTCCTGGTAACACTGTTGTCGGCATGTCGCCTTGGATCATGCATCGCAACGAAAAGGTGTTCAAGGACCCCTTGGTCTTCAACCCTGATCGATGGCTTGGAGCTGATGCAGCGGAGCTTAACCGATGGTTCTGGGGATTCTCGAGTGGAGGACGAATGTGCGTTGGCATGCAGTAAGTTGCATCTCTTCGTTCAGGTTCGGTAAACCTCAGTCACTAACTTGACACAGTCTTGCTATGGCTGAGATGACAACACTCACAGCTACCATGTACCGACAGTTTAGAACGACAATTGCTCCAGGGTTTGAGGATACGACGCCGGCTATTACAGCTCGCGTCGAGACTTTCTACGATGATCGATTCCCCAAGGTTCAAGTTAGTCTTCTCCTCATTGTTGCTGGTATGACGTTTGACTGACTAGCTACAGGAATCAAAATGCCTGATCAAGTTTACGAAATTGAAGGAGTGAGAAGACATTCTTCCGTAGGAGTTTGGAGGGTTTTGCATATCGGTTTGATGTCCGTTTCTGTTTTCTATAGCTGCGGACAGCCATGATCAAATTACGCCAGTAAAAATACGTTAAAGCATGATATCATGAATCTTTCTTTTGAGTTTTTGTATCTTAAATAATATACGTGAATCTCTACTAAGTATCTAATAATAGACAAATGCATATAAGACTTGAAGCAAATCTCAAAACTGGTCGATAAGATGACAGCCAGCAGCTGAACCGAGAACCCTGAATCTCATTTCCACAACCCCACTAATCTGCAGAATACAGGGGGGACTGTTGGTCCCAGCGACGCCACATTCAATAGTTCAGCAGTACCAAGACCAAGCTACACTGCTTTCACGATCCAGAAAAGGAGAAATACCATGGATAGCGAAAACGAATCGCAGCTGTCAGAGAAACGGCGCAATGCTAGGTCAATTTTGAGTTTCAGGAAATTGGCTTAATTGCCATGTTTCCCCAATGCCACGGGTATCTTGACGCCTCGTTCTCTCTTTTCGCAACATCCATACTGTCATTACCGTTATCATGAAATTTGCATCTTCTGTTCTTCAGCTTTTGGCGCTGTGCCAAATCGCGTCAGCATCGCCATGCAAGCCTTCTTCTTCAACTGTTACTTCGGTGGCGCCATCAAGCACCACTGAAGCCACTGAGACAGAGTCATCTACGGCCTTTATCCACGAAACTACAGCCACTACCGAAACCTTGATCGACACGCCTACCATCGCCACTTCAGTAGCAACCTCAAGTGCTGAGGTTGAGCCCACGACAACCACCACTGCCGCATCAGGACCGACCAATCTGATCAGCAACCCCGGTTTCGAAGACTCAACCGTCGCACCTTGGACCATTTACAACACCGTCGGAGCTTTGAGTATAGCCAGCGGTTCAGGCCTCCCCCCATCATCCCAAGCTGGGCAATTCAGCGCCTCTGGAGAAAACCTCAGCAACATGGGCATCAGACAGAATCTTGATTCATCCTTGATTGTTGTCGATAAAGAGTATCGCTTTTCTGTCTACACCAAAGTTTCAGCCTCCAACTTTTGCATCTCGCAAACAATTGCATGCGGTGCAGGAACAGGTTTCGTCAATTCGGCGAATTGGGGTGCAGTGCAGGCGAATGGTTGGCAACTGACGACGGTTACTTGTTCGTGGAGTGAGGCTCAGTTAGATGCTGGACCAAGTGTCCAGGTTACGGGAGTGTGCAATGGTCTGACTTTTCTGGCTGATGATGCTTCTTTGGTCGCGACTGAGGCATCGGATTAGTTTAAACTGTTATTTGGGGTAATTTAATGGGTTTGGGATGTGTCCACTGAACCAAAGACCTTATTATTGGTTAGATGTCCGCCTGCATGCTGCTGAACAATTCTCTTCTTCATTTTTTCATCAAGGTTGAGACCCATCTTGGCTCTTCGCTTGCATGCCTCCACCCAAGCCAGGGGTGCATGTTGGTCCGAGGTTCAATTCGGCGACGCCACATTCAATAGTTTTACAATAGACGATGAGCAGCTACCAAGCGTAAGAAAAAAGAGAAAAGTCTGGTCCGCGGAGCTGAAACTGCCACAATGGAATGATTTGTTATTCAAGCTAATTTAGCGTGAGGTCTTATGCTTAATTGCGCCTGGTTTCCGGTTATTCTTCCCTGGCGACCTTCTGTCCTGTTCTGTGTTTTCTCTGGTATCATCGCAGACATCGAAATCGTGGTTATGAGACTCACGTACCCATTAATTCAGCTCTTGGCGCTGTGCGAGCTGACTTCAGCCTCGCCATGCAAGCCTTCTTCTCGAACTTCCAATCATATTACACCCACCAGCACTTCCAGCTTTGGCAATGTTGAGGCGACCAGTACAGATATATTCTCGACAACATCGTTGACGACAGAGTCTGCCACCTTTACAGACCTATCTTCCAGTGTCTTTTCCGCAGCGACTGAGTCTGTCACATCGACAGCTTTCTTTTCATCAGCTTCGGTTACAGAGACAGAATCATCGACCATAGCCTCCTCTGAGACAACAACTATTGCCGAAAGCACCACGACATATGAGTCTTTAGTCTCTGCAACCTCAGCTGCAATCTCGGCTGCAGATTCAGTTGAGACATCAACTGACGAGGCACCCACCACGACAACATCTGTTAAGCAACAGCCTACCAACTTAATTCGCAACTCCGGATTTGAAGACCCTACCTTCGCGCCCTGGGAAGCAGAAAAGATCGGAAACCGCGGATGGCTATCCATCCGCAGCGACACGTCTCGTCCAGGATCACTCCAGTGCGGCGTTTTCGATTCTTCTGTTCCGCCTACAGGAGGGCTGAGACGCAGACTTATCCAGCCGTGGACCTGGACCGTCAAACAGGATATCGACCCTTCCAAGATCGTCGTCGGAAAAGAGTATCGCTTCTCAATTTTTCAAAAGACCACGGCGTCCAGCGGTTGCACTATTCAGCGGCTTGGATGTGGAGGGGGATCAACCTCGGCCGGTTCGGGGGACTTTGGAGGTCCCCTCAATACGTGGGCCTTGGGAGCGATTAGCTGCACATGGAACCAAGGTCAGCTTGATGCTGGACCCTATGTTGTATTGACTAGCATTTGCCACTCTATAACTTTCTCTCTTGACGATGCTGTCTTGATAGAAAGAGAGGCATCGCCATATTGATTTACGCTTATAAAACTCTTATATATCTTGATCAACACAACAGCATAGTTTCGATGAAGATTACTTATCACTTGACTGTAAGGTGTATCCAGAAATCTCACAATCACCTTCCCCATGACAACTTGCAGGAACTGAAAAGTCCCATACCTATAAGCATGGACTATAGTGACAGCCAAACCAAATATGTGAAGAGGTTGGAATATCACTTGCCAAGGAACAAAGTATCTAAGCACAACAGCGTCTCAATAGTTGACGGCAACCCTCGATTACTTAGGCCTCTATCTAGCAGCAGTAGGAAACTAAAGCCTGTTGTTGAAAAAGTCGGAACCGTTGTAATTAGAATGTATAGACGGTTTTCAGTCTCGCACTGGGCGTAATCACAGGGACTGAGCTGGCCACAGACCTGATGCACTTTCGCATCGTGCTACCACGTTCATGACCGATATCTGCGTCTTCGTAAACTCTCCAGTTGCGATAGAGCTTAAATTCGAGTTCGCCGCCGATTTGATGTTGCTTATGATGGTATTAATAAGCCCCCTCGAAGTTGCCGATGCTGAAGGATGGCCATGGCCTGGGTTTGGCACCCGTAAAGGCAACGAATGCAACCGCCCGAGTTTAGGAAATCCACGGCAAAAAAGAACCGGACATCTGCGGAAAGCCTCCTCAAGGTCTTAAAGGTCCTTATACCCGATAAAGTACCACCAACATGAATTGCTTTGTTCCCATCTTTTCTTATAATTGTCCTGAACAATTAATGCGCTATTTAGTGGGTGATCTTTTTTTGGGCTAGGAATTTCCACCTGGGGCTAGGCAGCCATGGCATTAGCTCAGTGGGTATTTTTGCGGTCTGTGGCCTAGAATTTACTGAACTGTTAGGGGCCGATGCCCCGTAAGCAAGTTTGTATTTGTTTGGGCCTTCCATTTGTTGCAAAAAGCTGACAGTATGATTGCCAATGGAGGCGTAAAAGGTACCATAAATCTGGCAGCTGAAAACGTGGGAGCTGTATTGGAACCAAAAGTGAGGCAGTATATCTTGCAGTATACAAAAGATACTTAGGGATTCATTTGTTTGACTCTGTATGACTTGATGGTAGGAGACTCTCCCTTTCATCACAGCGCGATCGCCAGGACGCCAGGTGATCATGTTTGGGGACCGATCCGGAGGTACAAAGAGACGGGAACGCCTACTAACGACTTGAAAGCCTTGTAGCGCAATGATCTGGATGCTTGGTATGGCACCGCGCTGTGCCGAGTAGATACCTTTATCGTTAATAATTATGGTACTAAGCTTCCCATCTCCATTACCACCTACAATGCTCTTGAGAACAACAGCTAGTTCTACTTAAGATGGTACGATACTGGCGATTGGTACACCAACAGTAAAACGATAAGCCAATTTAAAGGCTATGCCGCTCACGCTTTTGCCCATGAACAGCCAAGGTGGGCTCATGGAAGATGTTGTAGTATGCATTAGGTCCTTGCGACTTGTGAGCGTGGCGCACGCAAAGCCAGCACAGACGTACAACTTAGTGAGCTGACTTGAGCTTTCGCCAAGCTGAAACAAGGGCTAGTCGTTGGTTCTCTCCATCAGCTCGTAGGGTTGGCCATTTGGCGAAGCAACAAAGTTAAACTGATATCCTATGCCTCCGGGATGATGGAAATAGTAATTGAACCTTCCGGCTGGTACTACATCGGTGACTCCAAACGGTATGCCATTTCAAATAATGCTTCCAAAGTCCGAATATCTCTGTGATTCCTCAGTCTTTCCACCACCTGTTAACCAGGCGCCAACGAGATAGCAAACCAGCGTCTTGAGCTCACTGCGGCGAAGCTGAAGATGGAAGAGCCAGGAGACGTGCTGAGTATGGCACTACAGCAATACAAGCCGCTGGCCTTCGAAATCATGGGGGATCTTTACGAGAGACACGAGAACCCAGCTATGAAATTGATTTGCTGTCAATCAGGGAACCAGATTTCCTGACTCGTCTATTACCAGAATATGAGAATAGACTAACAGTGTACTGTCGCACTCACAACGCAAAGGCTCCCGAAGCCATGAACATTAACCGCGGCTCTTCACAGAATTACTATTATTACACAAGCTTTTTAGTTGTGATGCTGCTAGGGAAATAGCTTGAGATTGCTGCAGTTGATATATACCTAGTTGTGGTCCGGCAAACATTGGGCTGTAAGCTCAAAAGGCAATGTGCTGAGATTTGACCTTTGGCCCGCCCTGATTTTTAATTAAAATGGAGATGAGCATTTGCGTTGCGTGACTTTTTGATTGAAGCAATTGGCTATATGGTATCGTCTGTTCGTCAGCCTTGGGCTCAGCATGAGTGCCCGATGTGCGGGGAAGCGTTGCAGGATTACGTCAAAGAATGAGAGTATATCTAGAGCAGAAACCAGGTTCGCTGCGATATACGCCTGTGTCAAGTCAACCTTATATTAGATATCCTCATCCAATTATGTCCTCGCTTTGTCATAGTTTTGGAAACGCATCCGTGGATTCTACAGGATTCTTGGACAGAGTTCCTTAGCATCTACAACAATACTCAAAAAAGCCACCAGATTTACGACCAGACCACCACCAACATCCGCTTATGTAGCTTCCATCTTTGGCATAGTTTCTTTGACCATGTAAATGTCCAGCTTGATAATAATAGTGTGGTCCCCAGCGGTTATAGAAGTTTAAGCATTCTGATAAGACTACACTATAAACATACAAGGTATCCCCTCCGAGAAAACGCCCTGCTTGATAAAGCTTTTGCCCTAGGTATTACACCTCCGAAATAGATTTGTAACAATAAAATCCCTCTTAGAAAGCCTTCTCCAGAACTTCAGGTCCCACAGACTGCAAAAGCATGTCCAGCGTAGCCTGCCACGAAGGTTCCATGAACTTCGACATGATCGTCACCCTCTTCGCCGCCTTGTCAACACCCTCCTTCTCTTTCAGGACATCCGCCCTCTCAGCATCAAGCTGCCCAAGTCTCTTGGTAACAAGCGCAATCTCTTGATCGGTCTTGTATATTCCAGCGATACTCTTGTCGAGCTGGCTTTTGACAATAACATACACCTCCTTGTGCTCGAGAATAGTCTGTTTCCGCTTGTTAATAAAGGTGCGAAGCTCAGCATCGCTGGGGTTCTGCTGGTAAACTTCCTCAAGACCTCTGAGCGTTGTGTTTTCGTTGGCTGTGGATTTCTCAACGTCTTTGAGGGCGTCTTGGGCTTTCTTTTGGTCGTTTGTGTAATCATTCTTTTTCTGGAAAAGGCTGCTCTGAACGGCAGAGAGCTTGCGCTGCTCGTCGTTGATGTCGGCTAATAAATCTTCAAACTTATGGAGAACTGGCTTTATAGCATCAGAAGCATTTTTCAAACTTTCTTTGAACTCGTCTCCAGAGGGCTACAAATGGTTAGATTGAAAAATGTTAGAAGGGGAGGTTCTTACCAGAACTGCGTCCCAATTGATTGCTCTAGACACTTGCGACTGATGATGCGGTCGAGCATTAGATGACCTTTGTCTCTTTGCTCCAGTTCGTGAGGTGTTCGATGGAGTATTACTCGTATATGATGCTGCTGGAGATGATTCAGCCGGGCGCTTATTGCCCCGAGATGTAGTCAAGTGATGAGGCGTCGATTGCTGACTGCTCGTCAATTGGTTGTAAGCCCCGGGAGGTGCCACGGGATTAGGTGCCGATGACCAGTTGCCTGGTTGCTGCTGAGGAGTCAGAGAGGTAGCAGTGGTGCGGGGCGACGCCAATGGCTGAGAGCTGGCTTGTGTGCGGGGAGTTGCGGAGCTCTGAGAGTTTGAAGCGGAGGTTGGAGCGGATGGCTGGCTATTGGATCGTTGGAGTTGCGTTGCACCTTTAGTACCAGGGATTGGAGGAAGAGGCACTGCTGTATGTGATTGGGGGCGAGGTTTGACGATATTCTGCATTGTGTTTGCTGGAGAGGCTGTTGGTGTAGGCTGTTGGGGAGGGCGCATGGGACCCTGAGACGTTGCAGGTTTTGGCACTGGAACTTGAGAACGTGGTGTTTGTTGTTGCGAATCCGGCGGACTTCTGACAGCGAGAGTCGCAGATGTGTACTCCTCTGAGCCAGTGCTTTGCGGAACAGAGCTCCTAGGTGTATCTGAAACTAATCGAGATGGCTGTTGGATACTGCGCCGCGGACGGCTTGAGACTGCTGACACAGAGTTGGGCGTTGATGTTTCGTGATCAGGTGCAGATTGGCTGTTAACCTGGCCAGGTTCTGGACTGTCGTTCGGCATGAAGCCATCACCATCTGGATCTACCACTGTTTCCTCATCTGACTCGTCGATCTCGACGACTTCTTTGGCTGGTGAGCGGCGTTTTTCTCGAGGGGGGGTCTTTTTCTTTGAGCTTTGCCTCTTTGGCGCTGCCCAGTCGAAATCATTCTCATCCTCCAGCTCCTCAACTTCTTGTTCCTCTTCCTCTTCCTCCTCCTCCTCCTCTTCTTCTTCCTCTTCCTCTTCCTGTTCTTCCGCCTCGCCTTCTTGAACTTGCCCCGGTTCCTCGACTTGCTCTTCAGCCTCATGTTCATTTTCATCCTCTTCTTCATCGGTATCGACTTCCATCTGATCATCAGGTAAACCCAAAGCTACAATTTCATCAACAGGTTCAGATTCTGCATCAGTCGCGTCACTGTCGCCCATCTCATCGTCGCTCTGCTCATTCACTGGCGCCGACTCAGTTGGATTTGTATGCTTGGTATCAATCCCCATACCACGAAGCCATTTCCGGACTTTGAGGATATCAGATTTGCGAAGCTGAGGATACTTTGTACGCGGATGGTGGTTCGCATGACCCTTCAGTCTGCGTCGCACGTCCTCAAGATCGACTCTGTTGGACACCACGAGCGACACCAGCGCAGAGAGACCCTCGATGAGTCGGATCCCCCACATGTCAGGAACAAAACCTTTGCACAGCTCATTTGGCCACATTCCGCTGAGCTGATGAATGCGCGACGCTGCGTGATAAGCCCGATGAGATGGATATTCTGTTGATGATTGAGCCTTGACGCCCGGCGGCGGCCTACCGCGATGACGCGTGGATGACTGCTTTGGCGTCATCGAAAAAGATAAAAAAAATATTAACAATCGATGATGGTTGTGAGTCTGCTTGAGACTGAATGTGCTCAAGATGAGCTGATGTGATTGATTATTAAAGGGTGGTGATGTGTTTGCGACCCATGAGGTAAACGGTAAACACGGTCCAACTGCGTCACGTGATTTGGCGTGGTACCCGAATGGCTGAGACTAGGTAGGTGAGCAAAGGGGGCGGAAAAATAAATTCCAGCTCCGGCGTCATACAACAAGCATACTCGGCCAGACATGAACGCCATCTTGTTTCATCTCTCAGCCAATGGGAACGGAAAATGTTTGACAAAGGCATAGTATTTATTGAATGTTCCCATCTCAGGGAATCTTAGACTTGAAGATGCTTCTCAAGCTACAGTCGCTTGTGTGATGAATGGTAAAGCATTGCTCATCAGGTCGCCAAGCATTGGCGGGTAAGACAAGGAAATCTCACCAGGAATGGCCGGAATCGTTTGGCCATCTTGTAGCGGGAGTTCCGACTACGCCTAGGCTCGTTTGTCAGTCAAGAGATACAACGCGCAAGATATTTTCATCCTGATTTTCAGGTCCCACATATCCCACCTAAACCACCGAACATGTCTGGCCGTTGCTCAGAACACTAGGAACGAATACGAAATGGTTCAGTCTCGTTCAACTTCTTCAATCATAATACATTCTTTGCCCGTTGCTCACTTCTTTCATCAGATTTCAGGTCAGGACCGGCTCT
Source organism: Fusarium pseudoanthophilum (assembly GCA_013395995.1). Taxonomy (NCBI): domain Eukaryota; kingdom Fungi; phylum Ascomycota; class Sordariomycetes; order Hypocreales; family Nectriaceae; genus Fusarium; species Fusarium pseudoanthophilum. The sequence continues at coordinate 162,968 of JAAOAR010000187.1, forward strand.
ATCCTAATGGAAACCGCACAGCGACTTTTACCATATGCCATCTCTCTTTAGCTACAACGTTGGGAAAGTATTATCGTAGAAATAGTTCAGAGCTTATCTTACGGACCTTATTTAGCATAGTATAGTTCATCTCTCTGGCTTCAATCAAGATGGCTCAACTCGAGAACTCTTTTTATTCCGCTTCCCGAATGAAGTCTCGAATTTTCAATGCCATGCTATCGGACTTTGTTCCGTCGCTAAGACACAACTGAAATCTAGCCTCGGACCTTATATGTGATCTCTGCTGTCCAGTATAATAAAGTGACATATATAGCATGTGCTCTAGCAAGCCTTTTCTATAGTGATATTGTTTGCATGAAGAATTCAAACAACAACATGTTTAAATAGACTTTTACCTCACAATGATAGAGCGAGTTGAGCGTATAACAGTGGGACAGATCTAGTATAGAACCAGATTCATGAAAGTTCATTATGGTGAGAACACATCATTTAGCAAAACAAACAAATCTTCGGCATCGTCTGGTCGGATTTTCCACGGTGGAAGGGGTTTAATTCACAAAGGCCGCTTGGGCTACTGAGTATATACTTTGGTGGGAAGTCGTGCTGAAGGGGGATATTATGTATCCTTCTGCAGTATTTCTTATCTCAGTATTGCCGGTCGAAAACGCAATAAGATATACGTAGGAGATCTGAAACCGTGCCTATCCTTCTGAATTGGGTTACTTCAAGCGTCGTTTGGCGCTCTGTTTATAGTACTAGGTTAGTGGGGAGCTGAGAGCTCACTCACTGTGACCGAAGCTGCGGTTGAGGTTTCGAGGTATCTGAAGTATAAAACGACATCGAATAGCTACTCTTGCAACTAGGTCAACGCATTGAAACCATTATTAGGCATGCAGGCTGGAATTTAGTCGCTGCATCAGCAAGCATGCAACCATTGCTGCTGAACAATGTTTCGGATCAGATCTAAGGAGGAGGTTCGCTCCCTTTCCCCTCCCCTTTGAAGTTCTCCGCTAAAAATTGTATCACAAATTACATCAAAAGGACGCATTATACCGCCACTTTGGAATGCGTCAAGGAACCAGCGAAGCCCTTCCACCACAAACGTGACACGTCTCACTAAAAAACCGGCCACCCTGCACCGCCGATTTCAGTGAGCATCAGCATTCAACCGAAGAGACCGCCGAATCAGAGACTGCTCCTTTCCATGTCATAATCTTCCGTCAGCAATACTTCGCACTCAATTTACTGCTGACTGAATCACGACCCCCTGTTCTTGGTCGTTCCGCGAGCCTCGCCGAGCATCAATTAAGAGCCACGCCCGGTTAGCTCAATCGGTAGAGCGTGAGACTCTTACGAGTACGCGATCTCAAGGTTGCGGGTTCGACCCCCGCATCGGGCTGTTCCTATATCACGATTGCGAGCGTTTGCGAGGCTTTCTTTTTTACACTTCTTGACAAGTAGTCATGTGTTCTACTAAAGCTCTGTGAGCTATAACGTCCATCACACTGAGAGCGGACCATGTATATCGTCGCTGTAATTTAGATACTTGTGTGGTGGGACCGAATGATATGTTGAGAATAGAAAGTCTAATTATTTTGCAACCATAAAAGGATGCGGGATAGGCAGTTATATGTAGCGCAGCCCTGGTTGTGAATCAGGTTGCCTGCTATGATGAAATGTGTCTAAAAATGGTCCTTGGGTCTTGGCTACTGCCATTACCTTGACTGCCTCCCAGAGATGAGTAAATTTAGTCTGAAATACCCATATGAACGTCATCCACCCAGGCCACGAAGCCGTTGCTGCACTTCGCCCTGATGATGACCCGAATGGGATTGTTGCTGTCCAAAGCAGTCTGTGTCAGAGAAAACTCGCCCGAAAGACCAGTAAAGTCACTGGCGATCTGGGCACCAGTAACACTAATCCTCGGTCCAAAGTCATCATTGAGGTCGTTGTTGTCGATGAACGCCTCGAGAGCACTGCAAGAAGTGCCAGAGCTGACCTTGGCGTATAGAGTAAGACTGTAAGGCTGGTTTGCGACGAGGGTTGACTTGCGGAGGATTTGGAAGACATTTGACCATTCGCTAGCCTGGGAGCCCATCTCGAGAGAATAAGAGCCTGAATGGACTGGTGAAGAGTCAATGTCGGCAAAGGCGCCGATGCCGAAGTTGACCCATGGAGCAATGCTACCGGTTTCAAAGTCACCGTTGATGATGATAGTAGGGTTCTCGATAGGTGCAGCCGAGGTAGTAGAGGCAGCCTCCGTGGTAGAGGCAGCCTCCATGGTAGAGGCAGCCTCCGTGGTAGAAGTGAAAGCAGAAGTCTCGGTAGTGGAAACAACCACGGTTGAGGTCGACTCAGCTTCACTGGATGTCGCTGTCTCGCTCTCAGTGACGGTGATGTCCGTGACGTAGCTCGACTCAGTTGAGGTCAGCTCACTGGTGAAAGTGGCGTCGCTAGCAGTGGCAGTCTCAGTCTCAGAAGAGAAGGTTGATGTAGCCTGGATCTCAGTGGTGGAAGAAATCGGCTTGCAGGGGCTAGCCTCAGATCCAATGAGGATGGAGAAGGCCGCGAATGCAGCAAAAAGTCTCTGCGATGCCATCTTAGAATGAGTGAATAAGATAGTCGCTGTAACGAACGTGAGGGTCCAAAAGGAGAGAAATGAGAAAATACAAGTAAAGGTCGAGGACTGACGGGAAACGGTTTCGCAGTGCTGAAGTACTTAGTGCTTGCGCTATCACGATGGGGCATCTTAAATTACATGGCGCTAACGTCTGATGAAAATCGATAGTTCGATGATAAATTTTGACAATTGGCTTCGCCAAGCCAATAGACCACTCTCGATACGGTATAGTGATGACACTATGCCAGCTGACGTCGTTTGTTATCTTATCCGGAGAAAAAGGAACAGTTGGGAATAGAATTAACACCATGACAAATCCTATCCGAGTTCAAGACCCTTGGCGACGGCTGACATCTCAGATCATGCCATCAAGTGCTCTCATGTCTCCTTTCATAGTCCTGATGGAGTCATCGAAGCAAGCACGACCCTCAGAAACAAGACTTAAGCAGTGACAAACTGGCGTTTGTTTATATCATGCTATCTCATTTCTACCATTTTGAGGCTTGCTTGTCTTACGAACTGCTAGCTCTCAGAATCATTGAATAATGAGGAATGCCCAGAATCGGTACAACGCGAATGTCCTTGAAGCCTGCAGCCACATACAATGGCCGACCTGCTTCAGTAGCTACTAAATAGCAATCTTTTCCTTCTGCAGCTGCGTGATCAAGACCCCACTGTAACAACATCTTACCGACACCACGTCTCTGATTACCTGGGCTGACACCGATATAGTCGAGATCTAAGCGGTCAGTCACTGCAGCGAAGAAAGTGAAGTGGGAAACATACGCCAAACACCAGCGATGCCTTGTTCTCCAAAAGTATCGACAGCATCTTGATTCACAGTCTTTTTCATCTCATTGTAGGCCTCCTTATCAAGCGCAGTGCATGGTATCTCCTTGCTGGGTCCGGAGTCACCGCCAGTAGCAGGAGGGGCATCCCAAAGCGAGAAACCGACGACTTGGTCATCTTGTACCTTTTCATCATCAACAGCTACAACGAGATGAGACTCTGATGATGCTAGACTTGATGCTTTGCGTGCAAAGCGCCAATCATACGCTGCTTCGCCATCGGGGATGTCTGTTGGTTGTAGATGAGGGGGAAATAAGCGTCGTGATAGAGCATCTGTGTTGGGGTGGAAAGCCGCAGTTGCGATACGAGCTATTGCAGGAAGATGCTCTTCCGAGGCTTCGATCAAGCGGATTGTCATGATTTCCACGTGTTATAAACCTGGGACGTTGTGTGATGAATGGTCAGTTAGAAGAAGGTGAAGCCAAAAATGGCGGATGAGAGATCCACTAAAGTCGCGCCCTAGATGACATGACATTAGCGCCCTTTTAGCTCCATGACGATTCTTCTGCTGCCGCCGAATATTGTAGAATCAAAAATTGATTCTACATTTGCGTACGATTTCGTCGATATATCGCAGTAGAAACTGTCTGTTATGGATATCCGTTGTTGTTGTGCAATTGTATCTAACATCTACAATGCGTGAGAGCTCGAAGAGAAACGTGGGGCATAGGACATTGTTAGATTCCACTGAATGAGATTAAGCATCTTCTGGTTCCGCGGAGCCAAGGCATTATAAATTACAAGCTTATGCAGGTATCAATATCTAAATATTTTAGCACCATTATACCGTCTGTGCTGGTTTCTTCTTCGATTTGTTTCCGCCCTGATATGCCGATATACTCGTCTGGGTTCCATACATTGAGATACTAGTGGGTACTTTCGGTCCTGTACCAACGCCTCCATGACCCTCAAATGCAGCCAAGGTTGATCCAGTAAGGCCGTCGCTTCCTTGATCCTGGAGACCGATAGTGCTGTCTCCATCATTGGATCGAGAGAGCGAATTCTTGATACCAACCAGCAAGGGCTTGAAAGTCGGAAGGCAAGCACAAGTTATTCCAGACACGATCTCTGCCATGGACCATGAAGCTGCTGTAACGTTCCACCATGTCATGTCTGCAACGGGGTCGAGCCACTGCACGCGGAGAATAGCGATCGCGAGAGTACTGAAGAATACATTAGTAAATGATATGGATACCCAGATATAATGCTTACAGTGTTCCCAGGCCAAAAATACCAGTGAGGTAAATCTTCTGAGATCGTGGAAGCTGAAGCTTCCATACAATGGGCAGAGGCATAACAATGATTGCGAAGTCAGTGACGATGTGCACGATACCACTGATGAGCCACATAGTAGGTTGGGAAAGCATGCAGCGTCCCTTGACACCTGAATCCCAAAAAGATTGGATTGGGGTGCAAAAGAAAAATACTCCGATCCCTTGGTAGGTACCCCAGAGGATTATGAAGCCGAGTGCGCCCAAGTATAACCATCTCATATTAGAGACAGACATGATTCGGTAATAGTGGATCAGAAACGTCAGCTTGATAGCGAAGAGCGCGTAGGTATAGAACAAGATCGATATCCAGAAGCACTGCAGACTAAATGTTAAAAGATTCTCCATATGGTCGAGGTCTGGCCTACGTACTCGGAGGTAAAGGGATATCTGTTGAGGTGATAATGTATAGACATGTCGGCCCAGTCCATAATGCGTCACTGCGATCCTAGCTTAGCGACTGTTGTTGATATAGAGAAGAGAAACATACTGGCGATGATGGACGATCCACATCCTAAAATACAAGCCTAGAGTAAGTGGTGTCAGGAATTCTTCATCTCGAGAGTAAACTTCTTGGCTAGGCTTACCAGAGCCACCACTGCAGTCACATCGTCAAGCCCCAGCATCTGCCTCTCCCACCGACACCAGAGTCGTAGCCCGACCATGAGGACTGAAAGAGCCATAAACGAAGCCGACACTCCAATCACGACTCCGGACCTAGACTCGCCCGCCTTTGCCGCCATCTCTTCGGGAGTCATATTCATGGTGTTGTGGATATCGACGCAAGGGCCGAAGTCACGATGAACCAACGTTGGACCCAGGGCCAGGGGTCGGGGTACATCCTCCTGTTATTCCCCAGTCGATCGGAAGATCATCGAACCGTCATTCCCATAACTTACCGCACCTGCGTCCGTGCTCGCCAGTTTAAGGTTGGTGGTAGCAGACACTGGAATGTGGCTATCCCAGCTTCATGGATGAATTCGGGTTTAAGCAGCGCCCAGATCCGAGAGACCTATCAGGCGAGCCCATGTCAACGCCTCAAGGCTGATTAGATCGTACTAGACCTGGCGCCTTGTCCAAACACAGATGAATGTTCTCGTCATCAGGGAATCCCGGGTGGTGCAATGGGAATAAGTCAAAGAAACATTGTTTAGAAAATGTTGTTCAGATTCCAATTGATAAGTCTAGTTCTTGCAAAATTCGTCGGAATGATGCTTCGATATTTAGTGGCCTTCGGCGCCTCACTTGGCTTTCGCAACAACCGCGACATCGATATCAATGCCTGTCGATAACATTGAGTCAATCAAGCCATCGCCTCAAGAGTAAGCACTACTCAGAAAGGCTTATATGGCTTTCGATGCTCGGCTTTCTGGTAAATCCCCTAGATCTTGCTTGACTGGATGATGAAACGTCGATTCCCTTGACATATAGCAAGCTTCGAGATCCTAGACGGACTGTAAGATCCTGATGAGAATGCAGCACGCAACATCGTTCTTCATCCGATTGATGGTATCTATCTTCCGAAAGACGACAGCGCAGCGAGTCGGAACGTTCTGAAGCAGAGCAATCTTGTTTATGGGACAAGGCCTACCATATGCGCATCGGCTCTGAAGATTCACCGACTCAATTGATTGCAGATGGCAGTCCGACGTGGCACTTATAAATCTCTACAGTATGTTGAGATACTGGAAAAAAGTACGGAAAAATTCGTATTGCTTCCACCATGTTTATCACATACATCTTACAAGTAGAGGCTGACCATTATTGTGAGTGCCAATCTCTAAACCTCCCCTCCACTGAGATTGGGCTGGGTTGACTACAGTTTCGGGACAAAAAGGCGACACATCCACGCCTTATAGTAGCTTGAAATTACATAGATTGTCATGAACAAGCAAGTCTAGCTTTCATCAATTATGGCTCGCGAATGAAAGGACTTTTCCCGACCGTGATGACCCATCCGTTCTTGAACCCATTGTCGACAAGATATTCTTCGTGCATATAATCTTGGGCTTAGCCGAGACTGAAATTGAACACGGACTGGTTCCTAATAGTAAGAACTTTGTACTCAGCTGAGGACGAAAGCCTTTCGCAGTGTTATGTGTCAGGCAAACACGACCAATGTGTGACGGCTGCGCGATAACAAATTGGTTCGGTCATCTGCGCAATCTTTGCAGTTGCCTGAACAACCACTATCACATCACACCGCTGGTCCGCAATGGCAGTGGTGTATGTTGTCTTACATTCAGCTGCGCCTGAATCAATACGTGGTCCAAATACAGAAACCAAGTCGATAGTCCCTAACGCATTACAGAAACTCTTGCTAACGTAGTGAAAGCGTGACATGCATAGCAGCGTCACTGCCTTTGTAGCTTGTACTGGACTTTCTCCTCTGCTAGTGTATTTAATATTGTATAAATACATGCAGTCCCGCATGAGCTGAGACACGGCAACAAGCTGAATACGATGTGTGAGATTTACCCCTCACTTATACCACTTACAGCACATTCTGCATTCTGCATGAGAAACTATCGTAATTATCTGCAGGATGGAATGTGATAGCGACTGCAGAGATGCCGGGCCGTTCCTAGTCTGTAGCGCTGTATCTCCTTACAAGAAGGACCAGGTCCTCGCCTTTGACCGTGGGCTCTGAGCTGTCATGATTAGGCGAAGCTCCGTAAGCTAGATCGTGACCACGAGCCCAGAACATTTTAAAATCACTTCTAACATAATGGCCTATCCAAACTCAAACTCAGACGTCTTTGATGTCGTGGTTATTGGCGGAGGACCCGTTGGTCTGGCCGCAGGATATGAAGTCGCCAAAGCTGGAAGCAAGGTAATGATTCTTGAACAGAATAATTTCTTCAACCAAGCCGGTAGTTCTGGTGATTTGGCCCGCATGTTTCGCACTATGTAAGTCTACCGCAGAACAAATATGAAGCACCCAGCTGATAAGATAGGTACACTGAGGAGTTCATGGCTAAGCTCGCGATTGAGGCTATGAAGCATTGGGATGCTCTTGAGAAAGATGCTGGAGTGTCGCTTCGTTGGATGGGAGGTCTTTTGAACTTTGGTGATAAGGACATGGGTGGCGATACTCCAGAAGGTAAGACACTTGTGCTTCTGAGATGCGATACTGATGGGGGTAGGGTCACTTCTGGGACCCAAGGCGAACTTGGACAAGTTTGGAATGTTCTACAAGGAGCGTATGTAAGCTCACTGCCATACTCCCTTCTTATTCTGACCAAGACAGTCACTGCTGCGCAGATCGAAGAGCAATATCCCTTCAAGAACCTCGATCCCAAGTGGATCGGACTCTTCGCCCCTGACAACGGTGTCATCAACGTCCAACTCCTCCTCCGCACCTTATACAGTCTTGCCAAGGACTACGGTGCCCAGGCAAAGCAACATACTCAGGTCAAGCAACTTCGTCCTCTGGACGGTGATAAGTCCATCTGGGAAGTTCATGCGACGGTCCATGACAAGGAGGTCAAGTACCTGACAAAGAAGATCATTATTACCAGTGGAGCTTACGTCAATCATGTCTTGAAGCCGAGCTTCAGCATCGGTCTGAGACTGGAAATTTGGGAAATGGTTGCTACCTACTTCAACACTAATCCCGGACCAAACGGCACAATCTTCCCTAGTAGGTGCCTCTTCATGCTGTGGTCTACCCAACTAACACTGCAAGGTATGTGGTTCCAGTTCGGGCCGTCGTTGAATGGCAGGTCTCAGCTCTTCTACGGCTTCCCAGCTTTGCCATGGGGCCCACCGAATGTTGTGAGAATTGCAGTGGATGCTGCTACTCGAACAATCGACGACCCAAGCCACCGCCAGGCCAATGTCCTTGATCCAAGGGACATTCAAGATACTCAAGATTTCGTAAGGGACCATGTCGTCGGTGTTGACGCTACCGTTCCGGCCTCGACTGTTAGTTGTCTCCAAACCAATGTTTTCGGTAAGACCATCGCACTGTTGCCTCTGTTATATGCTAATACAAGTAGATAATATGTTTGTGCTGGACTTCTTGCCAGAGAAGTACCTCCAAGGTGGCGCGGAGAAGAGTATTGCTATCTTCACCGCTGGCTGGGCTATGAAATTTGTGCCTACTCTGGGCAAAGCACTTGCTGAGATGGCGCTGAGTGGAAAGTCTGACTACAAATTGGATGAGTTCTCCATCACTCGTCCTGCTCCGAAAGGAAAGGAGATTATCGTCGAGGATCCTGTGTCCATCAATGCGTCTGCAAAGAAGGAGACAACTCTGTCTCTGTCTCGTAGCGATTGCACACAGTCTCAGGGATCTTCATGCCGCTCTAGCTGAAACATCAGTTAGTGTACTTAAAGCTCGTGCAGTTCTTCAATACGAAAACTATTGCTTTTGACAAGGCCGATTCTTCGGGTTATTCTTCCGAAGTCCATTGCTAAGTCGCCCATTTCGTAGCTGAAATAGGAATAGCACGAACTTCAGACGAAAGCGACTGAATTGCCAAAGGCCCGATTGGCCGCATTCCACAAAGGGTCCAGTCCGCTTCGGAGGGGTTCATGCGGGGTACTTTTGGTGTAGCAAGTGAGCTCTTTTCGATATCGGACTTGATGACCGAGAATTTTAATCTCCCTCTTAAAATAATCTGCATTCTCACGGTTCTGAACTGTCTTTGGATCCTAAAATAATCAAAAGAAATCTCCAAATGGGCGGCAACAACAACACAGTGGGTGCTTACTACGCACCCAAGGGCGGCTTGCCCCCACAAACCCAAATCCTCACCGACCGGGCCATGTTCACCGAGTCTTACGCCGTCATCCCCAAAGGCTGCTTCAGCGACATCGTCACCAGCTTCCTCCCATTCTGGGAGCAAACGCGACTATGGGTTATTGCTCGCCCACTGTCGGGCTTCGCTGAGACATTTTCTCAGTACATCATGGAGGTTCAACCAGGCGGTGGTAGTGACCGTGCCGAGATGGATGACACTGCTGAGGGTGTCTTGTTCGTTGTCGAAGGTGAAATCACTGTTACACTAGCTGGCGAAGCTCACACTCTTTCATCGGGAGGTTATGCCTTCCTCCCTCCCAAGAGCGGCTGGACGCTCCGCAACAACTCTAGCGAGCCAGCTCGTTTCCACTGGGTCCGCAAAGCCTATGAGGCAGTCCCTGGTCTTGATGCACCCGAGGCCTTCTTCGCCAATGAGAAGGATATTGAGCCCAGAGAAATGCCGGATACGAATGGAGCTTGGGCGACAACACGCTTCGTTGATCCTACCGATGTTCGACACGACATGCATGTGAACATTGTGACTTTCCAGCCTGGTGGTATCATTCCCTTCGCTGAGACACATGTGATGGAGCACGGTCTTTATGTTCTTGAGGGAAAGGCTGTTTACAGACTGAATCAGGATTGGGTCGAGGTTGAAGCTGGTGATTTTATGTGGTTGCGGGCCTTTTGTCCCCAGGCGTGCTATGCTGGTGGTCCTGGCAAGTTCAGATACTTGTTGTACAAGGATGTAAACCGACACGCGAAACTATCTAGGTAGACCAAGCAATACACAAAAATGCGGAAGTCTCGTTATCGTTGTCTCAGACTTACAAAGTAATTGAAGTTGTCAACCTTTTCAATAGCTTCTGTCACCAGACCTCTGTCGTGGGTTATCGCTGCATTGTCCCAACAGGAGGCTCTGCAGCCTGTGGCTTCGGCAAATCTTTGTGGACATTGGTCGTCTCGAGAGAACAGCTAATACATGCGACCACAGGTAGTGGAAAATACGGGATCCCGTCCGCTCTCCCATAGTCAAGCCACTAACCGGCGGATTAGTAGTTGGGTCGGTGACGACCAGCGAATCCCCGCTGTTGCATGTTATTTGCGAATCGCAGCAATTTCCTTTTTAGTCTTTTTTTCGATCATGCAGTTTGTTACTGTGAGATGCCGGCGCGGATGTGCTGTTGAGGCAAGTCTCGTGAGTGTTTTTTCCACGTTGACTTTTTTTTCGATGTCGTATGTGGCTCATGCGTCTATGGACCCTGCTGCGACTGCCAACCGCAACCCCACTACAGCAGGTTTCAACCTGTTCATCTTCCGTAGTATAGTGGTCAGTATGCAAGCTTGTCACGCTTGAGACCCGGGTTCAATTCCCGGCGGGAGAGATCCAGCCCCCTGTGATACACAGGCTATTCTTTTTTGCCAATTGTGTTGTCGCTCTATTGACAGACCGCATTGTCTGCTGCGATGCTGTGTGTATGCTTTTATTTTGTAATGTCTCTGGACTGATAATAAACGTAAAGGTTATGCGCTGGAGAGCTACTCTATGCCACTACCTCAGGCACTTTGGTTACCCTGAAGAACAGCTGTGAGGCAATTGCGACATGGTGGAATCGGCGTGTGAGCTCCAAAAGCAAGAGAATATTCAATATAATAAAGTCGTGCCTGAAGAGAAATAGAGCAAGAGTTTCTTTTTAACTCTATTGAATTTACCAGGGAGGGGATGTGTCGAACTTTGGTACGGAGAACAGGTCGGCGATCCTACGATTAGGACAGCCTTAGTGTGACGTGGCACTGGCATCTCAATTTGCGCAAACGAATAAACATCAACATCCAACAACAGAAGCAACAACTTGCGGACTATCGAAGTTACCATAAACGCACTGGCTGCTATATTGCAATAGTCATAAAGATATTGACGCGTGTTTTTGCGTTTGACTGCGATCGCGTCGTATTGTGGACCCGCCAAGGACGCGAACGATAAAGGTAGAGAAGCTTGTCTTACTAGGAACTACCAGGACCAAGACAACTACTTAGTGAATCCATCTGGCTTTCAATTCTAGAATGAAATACACCGGATGTGAGAGTTAGCTTATAAATGCCTTTTGCGGACTGGTGTCTGAGGAACGGTGGGGGACCGTAACTCAACGTGTTCAATCACCAACTTCACATGTATTTCTCAACGTCCATGAATTGACCAGACAGACCAGAAAACAGCAGAAAGAAAGAAAAGAACATCGACAATGGCAGGATTCGAACCTACGCGTGCGAACACAATGCCTATGATGTCTCGGAAGAGATAGCAGGGCATCGCCTTAACCACTCGGCCACGTTGTCCTGAGTTCGTTGGGCAGCAATCGTCCGATTGAGAGCATATGGACGTACGCTTTACTGGTGAATCGTGCATGAGACATGGGAAAAAGAGTGTCGGATATATAGGAAAATGCGCAATACTTAGTTTGTGTTATTGATACATGAAAAAGTCCAGATTTTGGGTGGGTTTTGTCAGGTACTGCATGCACGCGTCATATGGAGGACGGGGCCGAAAACGAACGCGCCGCTTGCTCAACCAGGTGGGTACTTCACCACGAACTCAATTCAAAGGAAGTGTAGAAGAGAGATGCCTCAAAGCTTAAGAAGCACGATACACAATTGTTATGATCAACTCTATTGCCGGCTCGGGTTGTATAATGAGTAAAATACCAATCATTTCAGCTAGTCCAAACCCCACTGGAGACCTGAATCTTGTAACTAGCACTACGCTTCGGGCTTCTTAGCATAAGTAACGCAACTACAAATAGTTAGCCTCAATCTCTCCCAGAAAAGCAAACCACTCACATGGGCCAATAAGCATGGATCTTGGGGTTATTCCAGTCCTGTCGCAGCTGCACCAAAAACACCTCTACCTCCTCACGGCTCCAGCCCAATCCTCTCGTAAAAGGCGCCATGGTCAGCGCCTCCAGAGCAGAGGCTGCGTTGACGTTGTTCCACTGGCCGAGCTCCTTGTACTTCTTGTCCTTGGGCCAATGGTTGGTAGGCCACTTGTATCGCGTCTCAACAACATCCACGAAGCCGACCTCTTTCAGCATATCCTTGAAGTTGGCGGTGCGTTCGAAAGAGCGGTTGAACTTTCCGGCTGCTTCGTCGAGAAGGCGGCACCATTTGTACATGGTATGGTCTTCCTTAAGGGTGCCATCGTCGCTGCCCATGATGACATCGACATCTTGGAGTTCAACATAACCGCCTGGAGCCAAGTTCCTACTTGCGTCAGTATGGTTTTGTGGTGAATGGTGAGATTTGGTTTACTGGTAGATCTTGGTAAAGTACGACTTCCAGTTCTGAATGCTAAAGTTCATAAATCTGCTGTGAATAAAGTCGAACGGTTCACTGTAAGTCCATTCCTCGTCGATATCATCAATCTCGAAGCGAACATTTGGTGGCACACTATGAATCATCAGTCTTACTCACGTTGGGCTATAAGCTTAACTCATCCATACAAGTTCGGCTGGCTCGGCGAGAGGTCAACGCCAATGACCTGTCTTGTCAGCGGTTGTTCTACATAAAGTTTAATGGCGTAACTAACTGTCGCCTCAGGATGCTCGTCGCCAAAGTCAATCGCCCAGATGCCGGTTCCAGTGCCAACGTCAAGGACGCGCTTAACCTTGGAGTCGGGATGGTTAGGAGGGCTTAGACCGAGCTTGTTATCGAGAGTGAGCAAGAACAAGTTGTGTTGTAGATCTGTGTTGTTATTGTTATGCTATGCTCGGCGGCATTTGGGGGTACATACCTAATCTTTCGTTCTCCTCGTCATCGTTTGGGAGATTGTATTCTGCGATTGGGCACGTCAGTGATATGGCTTGTATAGCAGAGGAGCTACATACTGCCGTCCCGGAAAGCATGGTATGTTCTTCCATTTTCTTGACGGAAGTCAAGAATTGAGCTTCTCAAGCTGTCTGTGGAGGATGCATTATCCTACGCCATAAGATCAGCATCAAAGGTCTGTGAGCTGATGGGCTGACCTCATACCGCACCGAGTGACGAGTCTGCGTCAGATTGCTGTGGCCGTTGGTTAGCTAGCTTCAGTGGGTCGGTTGCAGCGGGAACTAACGTTATCGTCAGCGTCTACGACGGGATGCGCTTCAATTGTCGTCATTGTAGATCTTTGCTCTCAAATTACAAAAAGACCCAAAAACTATCGTCAAGTGTTTGTTTGTCTGTCAATTGGGAACTTAAATGCCGCATGTGGTACGCACATGATCCGAGCTTTAAAACCTGCATTGTTTTCTCTTTTCTCGTCCGATGCTGTGCTACAAAACTGACGACCAACATGCATGACACGAACCAACACAGCGTTGCAGACACTGCCAAATATGTACAGTGAAGCGATTACCGAAGTGTCGCCTGTTGAGAATCCTTGCAAGACCCTGAAAGAACCGCTTCCTCACTGGTCCCAGGCGCTGAGAAGTGGTTCTGGTGTCAGGCATTTGGGCCTGTTCCGATTGGCGAGGGCTGGGGCGTTACGGTGTCAAGCCCAAAGAGGTAGAGTTCACCGTTGGCCCCGAACCAAACAGAATATTGCAATAATGACAGCCATTCACCTCACTTGATCCTTACAAATGGTTTCAATAAGTACGCCAAAAGGAATGGCCAGGTATTCCTCTATTAATAAACTACGGTCACACCTATGCTACCCAGGAATAGTTACAAAGGACGATAGGGGATATGTAATTCATCTGTTAATCTTTCCTTCCAAGATTTGGATTTATACCTCAAGCCAAGACAGTGGCGTTTGTTATGAAGCATGATGCCAGGTGGACATCTCATCGAAACTCTTGCGTCATGATACAAGGCGCAACTCCTAACACGGCTATTATTGCGGGCATCACAGCTAAAGCCCTTGCAATCCCCTGTGGATATCGAGATAGATGTCTCTGGATCTTGGCCGCGAACCACTCAATACGACGCTGGAAATGACAATAGATGTGCTTCAGGGAAATCGCCAGTAGTCTCGGTCTCAAAGGAGTAGATCAGGCAGAATAGGCCACGGAGTATTTTGACGCCGTTCCTGAACTCACTTTACCCCTCCTTCCTGAGACAGAACAGAATTCATATCAGGAGCCATAGATGATGGAACAAAGATCCCATCCGCCCGAGAATACACTTCCTCAAGTCTAACGCCTCTTGATGCCTTCATGGAGAGGTACGAGGCACAAGCTGCATGTCACTGCTGGAATGTGATATTATGTTGAGGACTGGAGCTTATTTTATCCCTCCACTATACAATATGACATTGGCCATATGTCGGAACACATGCGACTCAGGTATTTTCTGCATACTAATAATTTTTAATTTCAAATAAAAGGCTGGTACCTGAAGGTACTAAGAGCTTGACTGCACAGACTATGATTTTTGTAGATCACATCTGAAGATGTCTGGGGAGAAGTGAACTTTCCTATCACTATCTCAACATGACGAGGACACCGCTGTATTGTTTAAAATAAATGGGGGCGGTAAAATCGAAAACCATGTGTAAAAGAGCCGCAAAGGCGTCAGCCAGCACGATGTATAGAGCCACATACTAACCACAAGGTTAAGAACTAGGCTACTAACACGGACGATTACGACCGGGTAACTTTCTTTTCCCAAATAAGCTCCATGGGTATAAAGTCCTGACCGCCTCCGCATCCCTGGACAGGCCATCGATTGAATCAGAAACACCAGGACCAAGCGTCAGTTTGCGACCGTAAGCTTCATCGAAACACTTGTACTTTGCCGGTACGCCTAAAAACTAACTCTGTCATCCTTAAGGTCGCCATGAAACTCTCTACTACCCTGGCTTTTGGAGCTCTCCTCCTCGGCGATGTATCTGTCGCCCAACAATTCCAATTCCGCCCCGAAGTTCTCGAAAATAATACAACCTGGCCCTTGAGAGGTGCCACACTCAAGATACCTGATGGACCCAACGACCTACCTGATAAATGCCCAATGCACAGGACCTCTGCTGTTGGCAAGTTCTTCGAAGGTGTTATCGGCGCAAGGAAACCCAAGTGCAAGCAGTTTGACATAGCTGCTGGAGAAACGCTCAGTGGATTCCCCCGTTTCCCAACCCGCCAGGTCCATGCATTCACGTTCCCCAATCAAACTTATATCCTCCACCAAGATACGCCAGCAGTCCGTGGCGAGAGGGAAGAATTAAAGAAAGGCATTTGGACTGAAATTCCAGGAGGTACCACTATTACTTGCTATGAGGCGAATGACGGTGTACCGAACTGCGTGCTCAGAACTTGAGATCAGCTATGGCCGGACAAGATGAAATAGCGCGGAGAACTATTAGATGTCAAAACTAGCCCTCATCAATGGTATCGGGTGCTTTCAGGAACAAGATCCTCACAGTGATGTCGCTTGGTTTCAAGGGATATAACCGACAAACAAGTTTTAAAACCTCTTCCCGTAGTGTCGACTTCCATCCCGTCTTGTCTAAACTGCGGAGAACTATGAAGAGAATTTGTCATTCTGCGTAGCATGTGACCGCGCCTTTTCTCCAGTACAAGTTTCATGGATTCACTGCGATAAGGTTGAGAGTTTTAGAAGTGGCTTCAGCCTCAACACCCGAGAGGAGAAAATAGGTATTTTTGTCCTTCCCCTCATCGTATCACGAGTAGCATAAAAGGTAAGAGCGGGCCAAGGCAGGGATAAGAGCACAGATAGTTGACATCCTAAGTGTATGGATGACTAAGTTATATGTGCTATACAGGCTCTCATCTACTAGTTTCAACTACACCTAAACGTCTTCCGCTGCATATACACGGTTTATTTGCAAAAGTGGATTGTGGGTGCCTATTTGAACCGAGGGGGCATGCTTATACATGGAATCTTTGTCTCTAGTAGTAAATATGCGGTCAGTTCTGAAGATGAAGGTTCAGTTAATAAGACCATTTCTTCTATGACATGTCTATCCTTGCAACTATAAGCCCCATTACATACAGTTCCAAGAGTTCATGTAATCGTGGGGACCTAGTGGCCATTAGCTCCAGCCTTTATTTGCAGTTGAGATTTGTGGCTGTGAGCTTATTCCAGCAGAGAGAACCTAGTGGCTCTGGGATGATTGTCCTCAATTTGGGATGATGCAAGGCCCCGTTGACCTAACGTGGTGGAAAAATTGGCGAATTCGGCAATAAGGATGACGCGCTCTGATGATACTGGACTCAATTTGGGCCAAGCTTCGTTTTCTCATTACGTTAAAGTACATGGGAGTTTTAGACTCACCCCTCAGCGATCCCTTTGACCCCATTCCCGGCATGCTTAGGGATATCAGACATGTGCTCTCAGACCCCTCGGAAACAAATCCCGCAAACACCAATCAGCGCTCCTCTTTCAGATATTTGATGTCAGAAAAACAAGGACCAATCATCCTGACCGGCTAGGGAAAATGCTTTTGAAGAAACAGCTCCTGATATCCATTTACATCTCATTTACATCTCACTTTCTTAACAGTAATACTTGCGGCACGCATGGCACAATCCGAGGACCCGTCAAACAGCCATGACACCAAGCATGATGAGAACAAAACGACTACAATGTGGGGGATTATCCTCTGTGTTGTAGTCATTCTCGTCATCTGCATCATTTGCTTCGTGCACTGGCTCCTTCGAAACAATCATATGCCACGGCCTTTGGAAACACAGCTTCCGCGGTTTCGAACGAGCTCCGGTCTGGGAAAGCTCGCTGTGGAGAGCATGCCCACCGCGACTTATCATCATCGGATACACTCGAAGCAGGTTCCCACGCAGGCTCAAATGACTCCATACATGTTTCGAAAGCAACGAAAACCGAAACTGGAAAAGTTGCAGCGCTATTTCACTATGCCAAACCTGTCGATCCGTTCTCTAAATATCAGCGACCGAAACGCACGACAGGCTGATGAGCGCACTTCTCCGGCGTGTTCTATCTGCACTGAAGATTTCGTTGAGGGGACAAGTCTGAGAAAGTTGCCGTGCAATCACCTTTTCCATCCGCAATGCATCGATCCGTGGTTGATTGGAAGATCGCGGACTTGTCCATTATGGTCAGTTTTATCACCATTCCGATGAAGTCCAACCAGCTGACAAAGTGCCTCTTTCCTATGAAGCCGCGTCGATCTGACTACCCTGGTTGATTTGACGAAACCACAGGCTGTGCATTCCTTTGCCGCACGAGAACGTGTATACCTTTCACAAGCAACGAGATAATGAACAATGAGACAATGACTAGCGATTTGCTACGAGGAGCATGGCCAGGGCGCTTCATGGTGTAATGCACATTCCCTTCAGATAAAAATACAAAGTATATTTCTTCCCTGCTGCGAAAGCGGCACTTAGTTGACTACAAGGTGATCCGATGGCGAGCTCATAATAAGGGCAAAGGTGAGTGTTGTATGGGCTGCCTAAAGACACCAAGGACTTTACAGTAGCATCAACGAAGTCCAGCAAATTCCTCCACTCTTGCCAAGCGATCACTGATCCAGGGTCAAAAAGTACCTTTGAATATCATTCTCGTTACTCAATCTGTCTCATTCGCGACCAACCCTCCCTGCAGTTCCAGAGGCCGCCTGTGAGGGGTATGCACCGGTCGCTGATCCTGTCAAAGCTCCCCAAAGCTACAGGGCATGGCAGGCATCCCCACAGGGCACAGACCACACTGTACCGCTGTAGTCTCTAAGCTTAATCGCAAGCTGAGATAAATACCTGCCTGCTACAATTGATGCCACTACAAAAGGGCTGATGATCAAGTCCAAGAACAGCATCGTCGCAGCCGTAATTTCGCGCTCGTGAAAATGGCAGCGAAATAAAATAAATGCCGCATCGCATGCATGGTCGAGACAGTTCCATGCCGACCCCGCCTCGTAAAGAAACTGTCACGAGCCTGTCTTTGAGCACTTGAACCTGGCCTCACTGGGGTTCGTCTCTATTCTCCGAGGCGTGCATTATCATCGCAGACCCTTGAATTCTACCCCCGACGCTAAAAAGCTTGTCTGTAATAAGCATCCACTCGATTGTTTTGATGCTGCACTTGAAGTTCAGTACCGAATGATACTTCTTTTGTCGTACACGCCCTCTTGTTTCAGTCTGTCCCTCTCAACACCGCTTCGTGCTCGTTTCTCGCCCAGTCATATCATGCTCACCTTGACTCACACCGCTGCTCTGTGCAATCTTGTCAGTGCTACTCAGTACAAAACCAAGCATCTGACACTGACGATCCATTCCCCGCAAACAAAGGCGCCAAGGAAATTGGCGCGTACGTCATATTCACAGGTACAGCACAAGAGTGTTACCCTTTGCGTTGACGTGTTAGAGCTATAAAATACCTGAAGCTGGCCAAGCCGGGTGCAACCGAAGGGGGCGGAGTCATCTCACCTACTTAGTACACAGCCCCAAACGGATCGTCGTTTTGTCAACCCCCACTCAAACTTCCTGCAAGTCATGCCAACTGAGGCTCGCTTGCGGTATCACGATGACCGTTGAGAGAAGAGACAACATTCACCACTGGACAGGCAGCAGATCAAGGAAGCAATGCAGGGTGGCAATAAGCATAACTGCGATTGAGTTGATGGAAAAGAGCTTGGTGAAAATGGCTGTATCTCAAGGCCAACTGCTCTCTACTTGTAGCATAGCATCATCGACCTCGGGGCTTCGATCCACAAACCCAGCTAAGATGAGAGCTCCACCCCGCTTCCGTGGATAAAACATGTGCTGAGACGCAACTTTTTGGTGGTTGCACGTTTTCCTTTCTTTTTTCGTCTGTGTTTGATCTATGCTTTGTGAGAGTACGATGAGCCAAGATCTAGATGGCCTTTCCTCAGATTTCAGGAACACCATCGAGCCAGACGAGAGCACTTTGCTGAATGATGCGACTGCGAGTTTTAGGACTGAGACAGATACTGAGCACGAGAGCGAATGGCCTCAACCCTCCGTCTTTGTCACACTGCATCGGTACTAACCCTTAATATTTACATGTTCAGCGCGCTAATCTAACGTCCATTGCAGCATAAGAAAATTTGTATTGGCAAGCATAGGTGCATCCCAGCGTTCTATTATTTGACTCATATCGTCTAATGCTGTTCGCTAGATGACCCCTACTCTTTGGAACAGCTGAAGAGTCCGCGAGTCAACCATCTCATTGTCCGTCCGCTAGTAGATCGTCTTTATGATGAGAATGACTACTCCATTGGTGCGCGATACACCATCCACAGCTAAGAAATCATCAAGGCTATACTGACCTTTGCAGTCTATTGTCTTCTCGCAAACCGAGTACAATTCCTACGTGAACAGTCCAGTGTCATCGACCAGAGCACCAGCATAGCTCGCGCAACATTATGCGAGCTTCTAGCTATTAAGATTCTGCGCAACTTTCACGACGACAACCCAGGTCTAGACGGTCTCTTGCTACTCTCCAAAATCCTGGTCCAGGGCTTTGATCCCTTCCAAGGCGCTCCGCCCGAAGTTGAGCAGTACGGGCGTTATCCGCAATGGCCGATTCAGAATCGCGGCGGCCATGAGAGGAAGCTGACAGCGCTCGAACTCGCCATTATATCCGAGAGCAAGAACTTTGTCAGTTCTTCGGGATGTAGACGAGTGATTGATGCGGTGTACCGTGGTCAGATCGTCTACACTCCTTTGTCGTTCGTTGATATCCTCCCAAACCACTATGAGTATCTCCCTGTGTCTTTGTATGAGCCGCGAAAGGCACCGCTGCTCGACCACCACCGCCTCGTGGTTCCGCGCACCCGTTACATGATTGAGCTAGTGCACTATATCATTCTCACTCTTTTCTTTGTTTACACGATGCAGTATCGAGATCCTGAGAACTTGACTGGAAATGAAGTTGTCTTCATTCTCTATTCTGCTGGTTGGGTACTCCATGAGCTTGCTGCCATCATTGAGCATGGGTGGATGATTCACTCACAAACGTTATGGTCGTTCTTGGATCTCTCGTACACAGTCATCTTTATGGCGTACATTACTGTCCGGGCATATGAGCTGGCTGTAAGCAGCGTGCAGAATGGAATGGCACATAACATACTCTGTCTCGCAGCCCCAATTCTTCTGACCAGACTGGCCTTCAACATCTTGCCAGACCACATCGTCTTCATTTCGCTACACGCTATGATGAAAGAGTTTCTGATCCTCACATTTCTCGCGATATGGTGTTTCACAGGGTTCCTGTTAGCGCTGCAATGGCTATCTCCAGGAGATGGCTCGATTCCAAACGACTTCACCATCATCAAATGGCTGCTGTGGATCTGGTTCGGACTGGATGGAACAGGAATTGAGGAATCCGTACAGTTTCACTCCATTCTGGGTCCGGCACTGACCATTGCGTTTGCCTTTCTCGGCAACACTCTATTTCTCACCATCCTTGTTTCACTCCTCACCAACCGGTTCAGTACCATCGTCACATCTGAGGATGTCGAGATCCAGTTCCGAAAGACTGTCCTCACGTTTGAAGGCGTGAAAAGCGATGCCATCTTTGCATATCCGCCACCTTTCAACCTCTTTGCTCTGCTGATACTGCTTCCCATCAAACCATTCCTGTCACCTCTAGAGTTTTACTCAATACACGTCTTCCTCGCACGACTTGTCAACGCACCCCTTTTGTTTTGCGTGGGTTTTTATGAACGCCGACGCTTATGGACCTTTGGTCCTGACGCAGCCAAAGTCTCGAGAATGTGGAAGTTTACAGGTTTCTCACCGCACGGCGACATACAGGCTGTGTTTGAAGTTGAAGCCCCGGCCGAAGTCCTGCGAGAGGCGGATGAGTTGGATGGATTGAGCGAAATGGGCTTTTCTGATGGTGATGCTGTATCAAGACTTTCTCGAGAGAGGGAAATTAGAGCACCGGTTGTATTTAGTCTGAGTAATGCAGGGACATGGTCTCCAGGACAAGCCCCCGTAGTTTGATCCTGCTACATAGATATCGCATTTCCTGTGTCTTCCCACACCAACTTTCCCTCAAACCATGTCTTGAGGACCTTCGCCCCACTGAATTCACCACGACTCAAGTCTCGATTAACAGAAATGAAATTCGCCTTCTTTCCTGTCTCAATGCTTCCCATCTCCGAAAACTTTCCTACAGCCTCAGCACCCGCTAGCGTTATGATACGACAGATCTTTTCACCCCCGACCTCTTTTGCCGTCTTGCCCTCTTGCGTACCAAAGCGCTCCACGACGGCCGCTAGGGCTGGGAAAAGGTCTGGCGTGTCGGTTAAGAACCAGTCCGAGCCTACAGTGACATGAACACCAGCATCCTGGAGCTCCTTGAATGGCCATTTGAATATATGGGGATAGTTGGATGTGAGATTTGTGTCGTGAAATATTGCGGGCGACATCTCGGCCGTGATTCGCAATTTCGCCATCCGGTTGATGTCATCTTGAGAAGTAATTCAGCATTCACTCAGAAGCATTGGGATGGGACTCACCTTGATGAATTGCATTGCAGTGTGCCAGCTCGTGGACTGGGCCTGGAGGATTCGACTGACGAACTCGCTCGAGAACATCGAGTGCTCGGCTTGCAGAGCCATTACCGGCACAGTGAATCTTGCATGTCAAGCCGTTCGCATCGTGCTTAGTCAAAGCTTCCAATAACTCCTCGAACGTGAGGAGGAGCCTCTCCTCATTGGGACGCCCATCCGGTCCAATATCGCATTGCGTGAAGTGTGGGGGTATTGGCGCCCCATCCATCCAAAACTTCACAAATCGAGCATCAACGCGCGGGCTACAGAAATCTTCAGCATTGTCGATGAGACGATGCAGACTTTCGGCTTTCTCCTGAGCGAAACTCTGAGGTGCATGGACAATGTGAGGGAAAATCTGCATATCCAGTCGTCCTTCAATATCCAGCTCCCGAAGGGCGTGAAGATAGAGAGTATTAGCGGACGCCTCTTGCAGCGAAGTAATTCCGAACTTGTGAGACATCTTGATCCCATAGATAAGAGCGTCTTTGACAAACGACACAGGTGGCTGAGGTAGGCTGGCCAAGACCTCAGCCGATGCGGCTTCCACCAGCTCCCCAGTTAACTGACCATCCGGCCGTCGTATGTACTGCCCCCCAGGGGGATCCTGAACATCATCCCCATACCCAACGCGTCTGAGAGCTGCGGTGTTCAGAGCGACGTTGTGACAAGAGACATCTCGAACAAGCACCGGCTGCTCAGGAAAGGTATCATCCAGATATTTTCGATCTATCTTTCCATCTGGAAAGTTCTGACCAGCGTAAAAGTTCGCAATGAGCCAATCACCTCTGAAATGAGCTTGGGCACAGGCACAGCTCGCCTGTCCTTTCTTGATGTTCTCAGCAATAGTTGAGGCGGTACTATCAGGTCCGATGCTGATCTCGCTCATTTTCTGCAGTGAGGCTACCAGTAGATGCGTATGTGCGTCATGGATCCCAGGCATGACAAAGGTGTTGTCAAGATCGTGAATGGGTAAACCATGTTCCTCAGCCAAGGCTTGGATCTCTTTGTTGGTTCCAACTGCGTCAAAACTGCCGGATGGGGAAACGGTGAAGGCTTCGGCCCATGGTTGTCTGTCATTTACAGTATACACACGGCCGTGCATGAAAGCAGCGCCAGATTGTCTCATATTGACATGGGAATCACGCCTGTATAACAACTACAATGGGAATTTAGAATCAATTCAGGATGTGTCTCCAAAGGTGTCTATTAAATATTGTCGGACGTCAGGAGCCCGGAACTTCGGAACCAGCAACAGACATGTTAGAATAAAGCGCAATAATCATCAAAGTCCTGAGAACCAACCGACCATATTGCCAGTTCGATTAAGATGTTAAACATGATTGGATCCTAGGCAGAGATGCCACCCAATTCATGAGATCTTGCTGCACATCGCACTTTTTGCCTAGATTAGGAAAAGCGGTTGCTGCCGAGGCTGTTGGGGCCTTTCCCCCAGGACTGTAACCTGACAACCCAAGCGGTATATCTCTCTGCCTTACTCCGGAGTAGTATGGTTCATTCCCGGGCGCTGGATCTCATGGAATGCTGAAAATTTATATCTCGTGAGAATTGGTGGTGGCGGTGCAGACATGCATAAACCACGCATTCATCTTACCAAGCGGCTTCCCGCCGCAATAATGGTGTTTTAGAAGCAGAGCACCGTCTGTGGCATTCCCCGCTATGCGCTGTAACACTTCCAGGCATTCTCCTCCTGCGGTGATCATAAGATTCACTGATTCGGTATTGTATCCGCGCCGTGTGGAATTTGTGTGCTGTTCGGAAGTGGGGAAAGAGAATGGCGCGCAGCTGGCAGAAGTAGTAGAATATCACAATTGAAATCCGACCGCGCTGCAAAAATGATGTAGAGAGCTTTTGGTCAGTTAAATCGTCAATCAATCGGTATACCTCAGAAGAGCAAAAAACATACAACAGCGGGGATTCGCTGGTCGTCACCGACCCAACTACTGATCCGCCCCTTACAGGCTTGACTATGGGAGAGCGGACGGGATCCCGTATTTTCCTGCAGGTATGGTCGTATGTGCTTATCCTACTGTCATTCAGGCCTATATCCAGCCACTGAGCCACTGAAACATAAACGTGAACGGGCCAGTGTCCATTGACAGTCGGCTTCAGGTTAAGTTGACGCCTTTCGCTCATGGACTCGTGTAGCCAAATGCCAAAGGTCCTCATCTAATTATAAATACGGCATAATTGCATTGGTATTTGCAATATTTGGCACTCTTGGCCCAAGTTGCACTGCCACAACCGACCAGACAGGAATGTAGCTTATTTGTTAGGTTGTTGATGAGCCAACTCCCCATTTGCGTTAGGACTTTGATACACAAAACTCACAGCAGACCACCGTGCATTCATGGCGTAACCTGTCATGACAATTAATTGGCTTTTCATGCCATTACAAATTTCTGGTGCGTCATATGAACCAACTGCCACGTAGACCTTTGTGATCGAGCTGTATCGGTTGGCGCAGGGGTTGAAATGAGGCTCTTTGTCCATGCCCAATCTGTCATTAGGCAAAGAACGCTTAAGGTGAATGGCTTTCTACGCACTCGTTTTAGTACCAAAGAATGCTTCTGTCCACATAGACCTGGGCTTTCA
Organism: Fusarium pseudoanthophilum; assembly: GCA_013395995.1. Lineage (NCBI taxonomy): Eukaryota > Fungi > Ascomycota > Sordariomycetes > Hypocreales > Nectriaceae > Fusarium > Fusarium pseudoanthophilum. The sequence goes on from JAAOAR010000187.1 coordinate 187,558, forward strand.
TACAGTCGAAGTGGCGGAAGTGGACGCAATACTACTCTACCAGATTTGACGTCAGGTCCCTTTTCCGACCCATTCTTCCCACCGAATCCACTCGTTGCGTCTAAGCCACCTCGCATAATAGGCATAAAGAAGCCGATAATATGGTAGAACAGCTGGCTGTACCGAACCAACCCAGCCACAGTCTTCAAGAGGTCGTTCAAGGTCTAGACGACGCCCAGCTCGCCGCCAGCTTAAGAGCAATTGATACCGACCAAGTTCACCGCATCATTCAGTGCTTACGTCGAAATCGACGCCATAATCAGAACGGTATAGTTATCCTTTTCTTTTAACACTAAAGTCTGGCAGGTTATGATATCCGCTGACACTATTGCCATTTATAGAAGTTCAACCCTGGCCTCGAGACCCGCAGTCAACTGTAGAAGCCCAACCTTGGCCACGCGATCCTCAAGAAATGAACGAATACTACTATCAGAACCCATATCAGAACCAATATCAGACCTATCCAGGGACAGGATACTACACATACGACTGGAACTGGTATTACTACGATAGCTCAACTAACAATGTTCCATACTGCGGGGATTATTACCTTAGCTACGAGTATTGGTGGGCACCTGTTGTATGGTACCCTTCGTGGTATTATGTGCCGCCCCCTGGTTACAGAGTCCCTAATAGGTCACGCTACAGAAGACTTACATGATTTGGACCTTGTTCGCGGAAAGTTAGCATTGAGCAGATTTGATCACGAAATTGGGGTCAAAACTGGATGTCTCATGATGTGAGCTTTACTGAGAGAAAGCTGGGATATATCGCTCTTATATGTACAAATCGGTTGGATGATGACATCGACACCACGACCAGAGTTACAAATCTTTGGCCCTAAATCCTGAATCGAACCATGCGTGCGATATCCTGGGAGAATACTACGAAAAGATCGTATCAATGGACATAAATTTAGGCTGAAATGTGAAGGATTGTGATTTATTATGTTGCAACCATCCATTCCCATCAGGCTCTGGGCTACACACCCTCAACCTCTGCGGCTGAGCGATACTGCGAATTACGACAGCACGCTCGCCGCACCGCTTCTTATCGAAACGTCATTGGAAATATACTATTCGCTGACTACCTTTGGAATTTCGTATTTGCGGCCTAATGCTTTCCTCTTCACAGCGTCTTGCATGGCGAGACTGGCGCAGCGATTGGTAACAGGGTTGAAATGAGGCTCTGACATTCTGGTCTGACGTAAGGTGACGCAATTGAGGCTGAACATGGATGGGTTGGGAGACAATTGCTAGCGAAATGCAGCATGTGAATAATGTCGTCGGAGCCCAATCACCAGTTATAAAGGCTGCTCCGACAGTCAGTCCGCTCGTCTCCTGCTCAGAAACTCAATATCCACAACCGAACCTTTGCACAACTATATAAGAGTCAAGATAGGATGAGTGATCAACTCTCCGTCGAGGACATTGACGACGCTGAACTTCCGGGCGCCCTTCAGCGACTCGACGATACTCAATTGAGCCGCACACTTCAAGGTCTTGATGGCAGTCAGCTTCCTCGTGTCTTCCTTGCCATCAAGACCATGAATGACGAACAGGGCCAGCGCATCTTCCAGCGGCTTGACCCCTCAAAGGATACCCGAATCCAGAACTTTGGTACGTCATCAGTCTTTTCTTGCTACCCAGCCTTCAACTCGACTAACACCACGAACCATTAGGGGGAGTCATGTTCTGGGGTACGAATATCCAGTCGAGTCCCGGAAGGCCGGAACATCCTACGTTCTGTGACAAGTTGCCTCACAAGAGAAGTACTGGAGAATTCGCTTGTGACTGCGGCTGGCATGACTCTGGTAAGGCGGTGGCTGACATCATCTTGAGTTACTACGCCCTGATGAAACAGGACGGTGTCCTCCGGTCGCATGTTGAGGGCGGACCGAATGAGTATATGTGTCGCGCATGCGTCCACGACAAGCCGGGGCGCTTCAACACATATGACTTGAATGACTTTGATGATCATCTGACCAAGAAACATATTGTCGGGACAAGCGATCCTGATGATTCTATCAGACGTTCGTACAAGAAGTATTTGGGACCGCGTGCAGGCTATAGCTATGTACCCTGAGAACATACCAACGGCTGTAGCTATACCAGATATGGTTTTCTGGCATAGCAGGGTAATGAAGTGATGAGAAGGTTTTGTTTAGCTTGGGATCTATCATTTATTACAATTGGATTTGCTATCTTTGGTTCGAGAACCCGCTGACGAATAAGTACTCTAAAAGTGTCTCAAACTGGTACTTCTGAACCACAGATTGATCGAAAGCAGACCGTAGCGTTAGGTGGGGAGAAGTGATTGCATCTAGAATACAGATCTTTCCCTCAGAGCTTCGGGCTGCATGACAACTCCGGAAGCGGTACCATTCATACGTGCGATAGCATTTCGTACCCGACACCAAGAAATATCACCCTCCACCGCTGCTTTTTCGAGTTTCCTCCTCGCGCCTTTATGATAATAAACTTTTCACGAAGTTACTTTTTTTCCGATACTTTGGTAGTCTCACCCTTGTCAGATCCGCTCACTTTGACGGGCCCCTCGAGATCTTCCACAGTTCGGTCACCATACTTCTTCATGGTGAGCTTGTCAAGCTGGAAATGCTTGGTTAGCGGTTGTAAAACAGCGGACTCAGTAGCATAGCACTTACATAATTGACCAGCCAGATGTAACAGAACATGACACCACAGCAAACCAGAAGCGAGATAGCGCCCTTCTTCCAGTAAGGTGCATCAGCAGCACTGTAGAAGATGATGCCCCAGAATGTCCAAAGGACCATGGAACCGATATTCATGGAGTACAGCGTCACACTACGCACGGCATCATCACCTGTTCGCTGCAGGATGATGTTTGCCCAGCCGAAGATGAGGGGGTTGACCATGTACGCTGATCCAGCGAGATAAAAGGCAAACATAACCCCAGCGTCAGACAGATTCCTCACGAGAAGCATAGCTCCTACAATAACCTGAAGAAGGACGGCGAGGATGGCCATTGGAACACGCTGGCCGGTTGCGTCCATGTGCCATGCTGCAAGCATATTCGCAGCGATACCAACAGCTTGCACTCCAAGAGGGTAAGTGTTGATTTGGGTTTGTGAGAACTTGTCCTTGTAGTACTTGAGCCAGAGGAGGAAAGTGTTTTGGAAGGGGAACCCCTCGACGCTGGCGCAGACAGGTGACCAAAAGAAGAGAATCCAGCTGTTGGGATAGTTAGAAGGAAGTCTTCAGATGCATCACGGAGAAACATACAACATAGGAGTAAGGAAGACTCGCTTGATCAAAGACATGGGCATAATATTGTGACCATCGGTCTTGATAGGGGGGAGTCGGGAAACTGCCAGCTTTCTCTCATCTTGCGATAGGTACTTCGCCTTGGTGATTTCAGGAATATCGGGGAAGTAAAGGAAGCCAAACAGGGCAATGGGAAGGGTGATGATGCCATCTACAAATGTTAGTTCCAGTTCATCATTGTGGGTGATTCGACTTACCGATCAAAAACACCCACTGCCATCCCTGGAGGCCGGACATGCCTCTCATGCCCTTGTGTATGGCGGTCATCATGACACCAGCAAACATGGTACCGACTTGGCCCGAGGCAGTGAAGAGAGCAGTTCGCTTAGAGATCTCTTCAGGCTTGTACCATGCGCCAATGATGTAGATGGTTCCGGCATAAGTACTGGCTTCAGCCAAACCGAGGAAGAATCTGATGACACAGAGTTGGGTAACGGTCTTGGCAGCGGCACTAGCCATCTGTAATATGTCAGTCGGCCATTTTGGCAGTGAACATATGCAGTTAGCTTACAGTCAGACCTGCCCAGATAACGACCATGGATGGGAACCAAACTCGAGGTGCGATCTTCTGGATGATGATGCCGTGCGGAAGCTGTCCAATAGCCATTCTAGTTACGGTAAGTAGGCGTTTTGGAGATGGTTCACGAGACGTACCCTGCGGTAGTGACAGAGAGGACAGTATTGTAATCATGGCCAGTCATGTTGAGAGATTCACGAAGACCAGCAACCTAGATTGTCAGTATACCTGCCTACCATTATATAGGCACTGTTGAGCTTACATAGGCGTTGGCAAATGCCGCGCGATCTGAGTGTCATTAGTCAGTTGGATTGTTGATGCATGTTGAAGATTCGCCTCACCAAGGAAGTTGAAGAAGTAGCTGAGACAGCAGTAGGTCTGATTTCGTCAGTATCGTCGATGTACCTAATTGAATGCTTTGGCCGCCTACCATGATAAAGAAATCTGCCAAATGTTAGCATCGGTAAATACGAACGGCTATTGATGAACGAACCTAATTTTCTGACCAGACGTCTCTCCTCCTTCGACTTTGCCGCCGCTCCCAAGAAGAACGCTAAACACCATCAGCACATATCTCAAACACATCGCAGTGCACACTCACTTCGAAGGCTTTCGCCAAATCCAGCTTTCTCAGCCATTTTTATCAGCAAACAAGATTACAACGACGATGAGATGAGAAGCCAAAGCCAAACCATCAAGAGAGAAATGATCAGACTTATCAATCAGTTACTCCTCCTCACGGTCTCCACTCTGATTATCAGATTTATAAGATAAACAGAGCAAAAATTCTCTTGCTAGCCTGAAAGGGTGACATCGCCAATAAAGTTTGGTTGAACTGCCGAAGCTAACGTCGTATTTCGGCGGCGTAGGGTCAGGAATGGTTTAGTGTGGAGTGGACCCTGAGCTGATGATGGTAATCTAGACTTGTTTTTGCCAAGAGACGGTAGCATTCTGGCAGATTTGAGTTTGAAGGGAGAGGTAAATGTGAGCATGTTATTGAGGTGTATTTTAATTACTCGTACCGGTCACTGCGTGCGTTTGCTTGCCGAGTGACGAAGAGCTCTTGGTCTTGAAATATCATGAGGTTTTTTGCTATGGTGATATTTATGCTTATTTCCATGTGGAATTCTCTTCATGCGGACCAGTAATTTTACATGACTCGGTGGGACTTACTTCAAGGGTCGGCCGCTGATTTAGTCGACCCTGCCAAACGAGGCCGAACGAGGTCGAATGAGGTTTATTTATCGGGGAGCACGGCTTGGCATATCCAGTCTCTCGGTTCGACACTAAACAAGGCCGGAAAGGTGTGAGCGATTTAAAGTAAGCATCAGCCCTCATGTCCACAATGGTTCTTATTTAAGGTAAAACTATCGATCTTGGCGAGAACTAGAAAAAGCCGGAGTCTCTTTTGAACTCGGTAAGCCAATCTAGATTATCGGCTGGAGTCTGATTCCATAAATCGTGGCTGGAAACAAAGTCAGTGGAGGCTCACGGGAGAAGACCTTGATTCTTACCTGTCGTACTCGATCCATCGTGCTTGATATTGGAGCTCTTCGTCAGTTGGAATATGGCTCGTTGGATTCAGAGGCGAAATGGTCCTCGCGACGTAGCGGGTCAAGTCTCTGGTCAGGCCTCTATACATGTTGCCGTCGTTCAGCGACACGATCTTCTGTCCTAGAGATGTTGGTGGAGAATCAGGACCACTCGGTGGACTCCGATGCTCATGATCATTACCGGATATCGTAGGAAGACCGCCGGAAGAAAGTAGAGGGACGAAGCCTTCTGGCGTGTCTGATGAAACAACTGCAGACGGCGGTATTCCTACCCTCTCTCGAAATTGGCCCAACCAAGCTGTTGACCCATACACTAGACCGATCAGCAACTGACTAAACATGGGCGAAACATCAAACATATGGTTGATGATCGAACAAGCCTCCTTCTGCAACTCGACATCTCCAATCTCCAGGTTTAGCAACTGCAACATGTCGACATACTGCCTGAGCGACGTCTCAAGCTTACAGTCCTCGAAGATGTCTTTCTTGCTATGGATCTTCAGCTCTGAGTATCGAGACCTAGCTGCACTCTTCATGGGCGTCATTCGGGCTTTTGTAACTATATCTTGTGTACTCATGATAAGATCGCGAAGCCAGGATGTTGCTGTTGAGGGGTGCTTGTAGTTCATCTCTGCGCCCAATATAATGCAGCAAGCTTCAAGATGAAGAGTCTCATTGGAGGGGATGCAGTGATTGATGTCGGTGTAGTTAGAGTAGAAGTAGTCGAGTTCCAGTTGTAGTAATTCGAAGGCGCTTGTTGAGCTATACGGTGCACCTTGTTGCGTAGAAAACGGTAGAGGTGAGTTGCGCTCGTAATCAATGAGATCTACAGAATCTTCAGTAAGATGCCTGAGCCTGGAGCTGTTCACTTACATGGAGGCATGTGATTCTCCGCCATATCGAGCGTCACAGCATCAAAACCCCAGTTCCCTTTCCAATCTGCCATGGTCCTACCCTCCTTGAAGTGCTCTGCAAGATGGTTCACTCGCTCCGACCAGGTCGTCATAGCAATATCACAGAAGCCGCAACGTGATATGACATCCTCATGCTTAGACTTCCATTCCTCCATTGGCCACTTCATAAACTCTGCTCCGTGGACGAGACGAAGATGCTGTCGTAGATGATCCTTTCTGTAGAAAATCCGCTCTTCTCTTTCACGTTTGTGGCACAGGTCATGATTATGCTCCTCAAAGTGGGATTCATCTGGGTTCCCGGAGCCGCAGTAAACACAGACAGTCTCAAAATTCTCGTTGAGAGCTGTTGGGCCAAGAGGAGAACATTCCCATCGCTCAAGGGAGAGGTGCTGTGTCTTTTCGTGCCTTGACCAGGTATGCTTCAGCTTGAACGTCTCTGTGCAAAACGTACACTGAAAGCGGTGGCAAACAACAGAGAGACCCCTCTTTCCGTCGTTTCTGGCTCGCAGACCTCTTCGCCGACGCTTCTTGATGACTCTATTGAGTGACCGGCTAGATGTATGTGAGTAGCCCGAGGATTTCGAGCTTCGACTTGAATCAGAGGTGTCAGTTGTCGCCCAGGTACCAGTCGACGATGGTGCCCTGCCGTGTATCGTTCGTATGCTGTGAGGCTGGTCGATGGAACCACTTGCACCCGATACCGCCCTTGCAATGGCGGCCATGGTGTATGGCTCGTCTTCAGGCGGCGAGTTCTCCCATCGCTCGAGTGGACTTTGTTGGACGATCGGCGTAGGCGGTCGACGGAGGGGAATGTCCCGGGGACTAGCCTCTGCTGAACTTGGACCAGTTGTTTCTGGTGGGATGAACTTCTTCCTACGTCGAGCGTTGGCGAACCAGTTTAGGATCTGTTGTCGAGTCAAACCCGTCTGTCTCTCAATCGATTCTACATCTCGGACGCTGGGGTATGGGTGATGTGTATGATTCGAGAGCCATTTGTTGAGAATGCGGACTGAGTTGAGAGAGAGTCGCTTCCCAGTCTTGGGCGGTGGGCTCGAGATAGTACTTGCTTCACCTTGCGCGTTTGGAGGAGTAGCAGCTAGAGTTTCTATGGGCCCGAACGGAGAAATTGAGTTGAGTACTGGGTTGTCTTCAAAGCCCGAGACTGGGTGTAACAATTGAGGATCGACTCCATTACTCAACGGGGTCTCAAACGAGGCGAATCCAAAGTCAGAAAAGCCGGGTTGGTCTAGCAGGTCGCCAAGGTCTGGGGATTCGCTCGGAAATACGGTAATCCCATTGTTGATGCTGGACTCTCTGTCGTTGTGTTCCATATTGACGAGGTATTCTATTCGCCCGTAAAGATGTCATGTCAACGTTGGAGACGATGAGTTTGAGGCGTCATGTAAGGTTGACTTGACCCACTATTTTCTTGTCATCCTCAGCCCTTTAAGGACCCCCTCAACCAATAGCGCACAAGATGATACCATAGGCTTCACTACGTCCACGTTAAACCTATCCAAGGAGATATTTCCTTTTTTAGAATTAACAACAATAATAAACCTGGATACCATCGCGAAATATGCCGTAAAATAGAAACCAGGTACACATGCTCGAAATCGTACTGACTGATATTCAAATGAAGAGGGTACAGAATGTCGCAAACATGATGGGGGCAAAGGCTTCCAATACATCAAAATTGTCAGCCGCAAGACCGGGTCCCTGTTCGTTCCGCATCAATGGCAGATAGGACAATCTTGTACAGTCACCTCAGGTCCCACCGACTCTCGGATCCGATTGATAACCCAGCAACCGGTACACTCCTGAACCTCGACCTCAACATCCGTAATGTCATAACCCCTCAAGATATCCCTACACAACCGTGCGATACCCCAGGCATGCGAATAAGTCGTAGAGTCGGTCTCGACGATAATCAGGAGTTTCACCTGACTTTCCTGCAGTGCACTCCCGATGCGATAGTCCTGGAAGCATTTCCACTTCGTATACTTCAGCGCACCAACCAGTTCCTTCTGGATAATCCTCTCAGGATCTGACCAGAGACGGTTGATGGGGTGGGAGTCCTCGACCTGCGACCAGCCGTTGCACAAGCCCGACCATTGGTCATCGGGATAGTTTGATCGCGCGAGGAGTCGGGGTTTGTTTTGCCAGAGACCGTAGTAGTCTTCTGTCTCGAGTGCTGTCGGGGGAGGGGGTACGCCCGCTGGTAGGGCCTGAATCTGAGCTACCCGAACGGTTCGTATCGACGTCTCGGGCAATATTTCAGGTGGAGGGGTCCTAGATCCCTCTGAGGTGTTGGGAGGTGACTCTCCCATCTTTACTTCTATGGTGAGATCTGTCTCGTGGGATGGGATATCTTGAGCTTTTGGCGGCATTTTGATCGATATTCTTTTCAAGATTTGCAGGTCGAAATAATAGTATGACTTACTGCCAGAACAAGCATGAGCAATGGGTGAGGAATTTATAAGACAGAATGTGTAGTACAGAGTTTGAACTGGCTTCATTATACTTTTTGCGTTAATATTCCTACTATAATTTGATAGAAACCTTTTTAATCTTCAAGCTCTGTTACTTTTGTATTCGCCACTATACTTTCAAGATAAGAGGTTGTTGATTGAATGACAGTTCAACAGACTTTTATTTATCAAACTTAACGTCCAATGCTAAAACCTTACTTTATTTCAGTCGCCTGTATACCTTTATCATTTAATATAAGCTCTAGTTACTTTGAACTTTCTCCTGTCAAACAAATCAGCTCGCTTGGCCACAGTTTTCTTGATTTATATGCGCTTTCAGTGCGGTGGCAAAGTGGCTTAAACCATAGATTAGCCTATATGTCCTATTGTTATAATGTTTACTTGAAGAGATCGAACTCCTGATTGATCAACATGTGCATTACGATTGGTAGACAGCCTATTAGCTTTTATCATCGACCTATTCTTCACGCCAATGCGATACCAGGAAACAGCACTGTCTTTGTTTTCGTCTTCGTCCTCAGGCTGACAGATATATGCCTCCTCACAAGTCCGTCTCGGTCAGGTGAGCCGTTGAGACTTCCCACAAAAGCACGATTCAGTGACTTAATTTCCAGATGGAGGATCGCTACGATCTGCTCAGTACAAAGTTTGTGTACTCTCATTGAATTCCAAGTCAATGGGTTTGGTAAGTTTGTCAAATCCTGTCTCGACTTGTGTTGGATTGTCAATCTTGGCTCGGGAAGATACGGCCCTGGGATCCTTTTGATGGGGCTTTTTGTGACCAGTAAAAGTATCGTTTTGTCTCATCTACTGTGATGTCAATGCACCAAGGGCACATGTCTGTTCGGTCCTCAGCCTTGAACCAGTTGAAACGAGGACCTCTACGTCAGATCCATCAACATTAGAGAGCATAACCTTCATTCCTTCTCTATCACACCAGTTTAAATTGCGACTTTGTCGCGCGAGAGTGATTTGCTTCGGTGCATTAACACCGACAGTACCAATGCTTACAACAGTTGTTCTTTCGAAACCGTCTAATCTTGACCGCTTGATAGAGCCATCGTTGGGTTTGGAATTGGGGTGAAGCAGTTGAGACTCGTGTGCAATTCTGTTATTGGCACGCAAATATTCTGATTCAGGCTCTAGAACTCGAAAGTCATGGTTATCCATGAAAGGCATGGCTCCATGTTGAGGAATCCAAGAGGATGTGAAGTTTCAGCGTAGGTCATCAGAGATCAAATAGATCCACGGGCCGGGTGAGGACAGTCGGCGCCGCGACCCGGCTTGGCGGGATGTGACGTTGGCCTGCAGAAATCGAGACTGTCCAGGGTAACCTAAATTCAGAACCAAACAGTATTGAAACCCTTGCCCGAGACTGGCGATTAAGAGAGCAACCCATGAAACACCGATTTGGCCATGGGGCGGAAATAGAGTCATAGCACGAACACCGTGTTACGTGCTCAAGCGGATCCAATACTGAAACGAATATCAACTTTTGCGTCAAGGCTGACATTCATCTCCACAGGTTGCGCAGCACCTCTAGAAGGCTACTTCATCAGCTCTTCTGGAATAGACCCTATTTGACTGGCTTTGACTTGACTACGAGTCATCAGAATCAACTGGTCGCCCTTGGACGCGAGCTCTGCTTGTAGCCACATGGCAGGCTCTCCCTGTAATGCTCGGATCTTATTCTACCCCATTGATTCATCACGATAGTAAATGAGTGGAGGATCCTGTTCGGTACATCTCACCCTTTGCACCATTCTCACATCCCTTATCCACTGTCTGAGTCTGTTAGCAAAGATCTTCGACGTACGCTAGATGCTTGGTCTTAGTTCCTGTCGGCTCCGGCACTAGTCATGACGCCAGGGTCTTGCGTGGCATCGACCAGCCTTGCAGCATTGACCAGAAACCTTAAGGCTTTTGTCTTGCCATGGCCGGGGTCAATCTTTATTTAATACCTAGCTATACCTATATCGTTGGGACTCATTTCACTGTGCATACTCTGTAGGAGAGTTCTCGTAACTGCATGCGTTGCCAAGCTGAATCCAGCTGACGTGGCCTTTACTCGCTGATTGTTGACGCGTAAGTTTTCATCGGGAGGAAACCCACATCCCTTGATCCCAGCCCACTTTTGATTCGGCTTATGAATGACACGCCGCTAGCGGTCTACTTGAGTCATGTAATGTAGGCTTTGGGATTGACTTATAATCTGCTTATCTTTTCTACTTCTTCCTGTCGTACCGTCGCAACGTCTGCCAAAGTAGAATGACAGCCAAGACCGACGCTTCTGAGAGTGCCAAGCCCAAACACAGACGTGCATCTGCTCGTAAGGTCCGAACAGGCTGCAAAACATGGTGAGTCACATGCAGTGCTCTTCCGAATCCTCTACTAACAAAACCGATGCAGCAAGTAGGTCCACATGTCCATGGGCTTCGATTCAATTTGGGTCTACCAGGAAGATAAGGTTGCTGACTAGATAGGATCCGACATATCAAATGCGATGAACGTCGCCCTTGCTGTCGTCGTTGTCTTGTTCATGGAGTGGTCTGCGATGGTTACGCACCCATCGAGCCCAGGATCTCAGCAAAAAAGCGGAACCAAGAGAAGAGTACTATCGAGGTTTTTGAGCTTGATGACACGCCGCCTCCGACTATCTCTTACACGCCTTTACAACCCCCAGCGCTTTCCCAAAAACAACCTTCAATACCCAGGCGCAACCAAAGTGTCGTCGTTCTAGAAAGGGATCATGCTTTGGAATTTTCGCTACCTCTAGACTCTCGTGTCGAGGAGAGCCCCGAATTAGAGTTGGCCCCGATTCAGAAACACCTACCACTTCGAAACGATAAAAAGCTTCCCAGAATTGCCGAGCTTGTTCGAGATACCCCGATGTCGTCAAGATTCAACCAGGGGCCTCCTCCACCGAGGGTAGACCAGGCCTTTTCACTACCCAAACTTGCCGATTACTTGATAGAATCAGCCGGATCATCGCGTCTAATATCATTGGATCGATCTTGTCACGGAGCGGGCCACGACAGCAGCGTCCTTCTCCCTCGGCTTCGTCAACCCTTTGGCGGTGTGCTCTAGTCAGGAAAAGCTATTGCAGATATCAGTATATAGCATCACTGAGGCCGTCGGACAAAGCCAGACAGTCACGTTCACAGCGCCATTAGGTAGCGGGAGATGCTGCATTATGTGCCCAATACCTTATCTAATGCACGTGCCGCGCATGAGAGACATAGTTGGAAAGTTACTTAGCGGAATAATACCCTGCGGCGTAATGAGAAGGAGGGTATACTAATCTTCAGGGAAATCGAGGATATGTCAAACCCATTGGAGGTCAACATGGGGTAGAGACTCTACGATCTTGGATCCGGAAACGGATAGAATGTTCCTCAAAGACAGAGACAAGATCCGCTTCTTCCGGAATGCTATGCAATCAAGACCCGAGTCTTTTGTATTTTGGTGTACTATGGGGATGACTGCCGATTATCTATGGATGAAGGCGGCCTATAAGGTTGAGCTTTAGGCTGCGAACACAGTCGATGAATGAGAACACCATAGTATTTTGATGTATGGTGGAGAGTAATAAGGATTACCGGCCTGGGGCGTCCTCAGAAACAACCAGTGCCGAAGGCTTCTAGTATGCACGCAAACACTGAAGACGTCTGCTTTTTATGTACATCGATACAGAAACCAGAAAAGCCAGCCGTCCGTGAAAAGGAGCTAGTGTCTTGCTTAGAGTGAGAGGGATCTAGACAGGCCTTGAGAATAAATGGTATAGGCCGTCAGGAGGAGGCTGTCATCCGTGTCAGGAGTAACATAGAATGGTTCATGAAGGAGGTTGGCTGGCTTGCCTTTCGGGGCTGTGGCTGTCGATCCTCGGCGCCGGCGAGGTCATGATATGAACCTTGCAGTCGACATGAACATCCCGGCATTGGCGAGCGGATACCAGACCAGCTCGATAGCCGATTTACTCTAAAGACAGGTATAATTCAGCAATACCTAATAGTCTCTTTGGCTTATTGGAAATATTGATTTGTACGGCATGGCACTTGAGCTGGCAGCCAGACTATTGAAGGACTGAGTGAAGGTCACGATGAATGTACCAACACGCGGTCGTCTCGACCACTTAATGCCGACCGGGCAAAGTTCCAACCATGGGTTATGCTACCGCTAATGGCCCTGGACCTACTTTGAACCTAAACATTATATCCTTTCCCGATGCATCAAATCTCGGAGATGGCTTTTGGGCACCATGCAATTAGTCCAACGTCTCCCCAATAAGCCAGCCTCATGAGTTTTTTCACGACCAGAACAGCCACATCAGCTCGAATTAGAGTCTCGTGTTACTTTCAATCTATTTCCGCTGATCAAAAATAATTACCAAGACATTTTGGCGCCCCCCCTGATTCATATCATGTCACAACAGCAAAAAGGTTCGCAAATCACGAGGTGTGACTACTAATCCACCCTCAACGCAGAACGAAGAGGAATTCTACTCGGAGTTTGCTCCAAGTGCAAGGGTCCGCACCTGCATTGTCCCCTCACCCAGGTTGGACTGGATTCGAACCAGCAATCTTCGAGCGTGTTGGGGGACACTGCTCGATGTGTTTCCATTTACACCACCGCTACGGCCCTTGTCGGGAGAATTGGATGTACGCGGGGCATCGCATCATCAAAGCTGGGATTAAAAAGTGGGCAACCTGAATGCAGAGGGATTCGAACATGCGCATCACAGAATAGTAAGGAAAAGAAAAAAAAAGCCGTAGCGGTATGTATCTTTAGCCATGAGGCTAAAGAAACACAATGAGCAGTGTCCCCCAACACGAAAGAGATTGCGCCCAATGTCTGTTATCTAGCTTTACAGTGTATGTATCATGCTGCTGCCTGGTATAATTAAGTTTCTTCGACTGAGCTTATTTTGGTGGTGAGTCATGTGGCTAACAAGGATCGGGTCTTTGCCCTGAAGCTTTGAGGTTATTCAGCGATGGACGCACATACCCCAAAGACTGGAGCCCTGAACTCTCTGCTGTTGACAAGTGAAAGCCCACCAAAGGACTTACAGTCTCAGAATGACAGCACTCGATTTGTTCTGCCTGTCCGGCATACGAACAACCTGTCCTATCTTATCCGCCCAGTACCGACTGAACGGGTTGACAAAAGTGCCAGCATAAAACGATGTGGAGATTTCATTTTCAGCAAGCGTGTATCTACTGGATACAGATAGTAATTCTCTAATAGTGTTGTCATCTTTACTAACCATACTGATGGTATGAAACACCCATTTACTTATGGTTAAGAAACGAGCTGTTGGTATTTATGCAGGAAAGTCTCTGGTTATTTTTAATAAAAGATACGATAGTCTAGAGGGCTAAACTAAGAAAGAATCGAACGATAGTTTGTCAAATTATGGACTTGATAAAGAAGTTGTCCTCAGAAGCACGTGCGGCGAGGTATATTCCGAGGGCGATTGCCGATGACAGCTGCCTTCACCCGTCCAGCATCTAGCAGAGCCCGTTGCAGTTCGTCTTAGAGACGTAGTTGACAGTGAGCATTCCATGAGACTTGATATCGTTGTCGCTAGGGTAGAACGCAGGGACACTGCCGCACTTGGCACATCCATGGTTGACCAGCTCCTGGAGCAACTTCTTGATGTCCTTGCCAGGGAGGCCACCAGTGTTCTGGAGGAATGCACAGAACCCGGTCTTGTCGAGAGCCTGCCAACAGGCGATGTGCTGGCCGTTGTAGTACCACTTGTTATCGTTCAGGTCCTGGGCGGTTCGGAGGAGGCCGGTCAGCTTGAAGCCGGCGTTGGCGCAGTTGCTGCTGCCGTGGCAGTTGATGCCCTCGGCAGAGACACCGAGAGCAAAGACAGCAGAAGCGATGAGAGTAGTGAAATGCATTCTGGATCGGACTTGGTTAGTAGGGGATAGCTCAAGTTGACAGAACTCTTACTCGAAATTGGCTCCTAGCGAGTTGTGATGGACTTGGTGGATTGGGATGGGCTTTGAAGCTTTTGTGAGATGATTGAGAGTGTTGTGAGTTGAGAAGCTGGATTCTTGGCAAGAAATATCACTTTATTTATACATATTTCCCTCTCTCACTCTCCCTCAGAGTTGTTGATACACATGCAAAGAGAATATGCCATGAATGCTGCCCTCGGCACGTTTCGTAGAGATTTCGCCTCAAAGTCACGGCACATGTCGTAAATTACAATCCTGCGGCAAAAGTGCTTTGGCTCATCACAGGCGTGAGGCTATCGTAAGTTGCATGTATGGTTCGGCCGCCAACTGGATATGGGTTTTCTGGGCCATTCCTCTTTTGGAACAAGTTTGTAATGTTTCATAAGCCGCAGACATATTATAAAGCTCGTATATGTGATATTTAATTACGTATTCGCAGTGCTGCAGCTGTTCATCTCAGCAAAGACCATCAATGTCTCTGTCGTTTTCAGAAGGTCAAAATGTCATATGCTTTATGTTGGGCGCCGATCCTCACGCCCTGCCAAGCCGGTACACTCTTATTACTTTTTCTCTATCCGTAGTCATTGCACAAAATCCACCACTGTAAATGGCCGAGGTCATATCATCCTCGAATACTTTACATATTCTATATTCACATTTCATAAACGTATCCATAGCGCATTCGGGAGTACTAACGAGACCAAATCCTATCCAATCGCAGTGACCTAAGCTATACTCCTTGCTTGGCTGGAGCCTGGTATAGTGGGTCAATCCGCGATTTCATAAAGTGGCGCCAGACAAAGTTCTACCGTGTCGAGAACATCAGCTCGGACACAGATACATCTACATCACCGCATCTGCATCGTCACAGTCTGGAACCAGAAAGATCTTCGTATTCGACAATGGAGACGGCACATCAAAGTGACCTTCCTCTTCCGCCAGAGATCGTCACATTGATATGTTCGAACTTGCCGAAACCCGACCTGCTTCGCTCGAGATTGGCTACTCATAGATTGCACGACGCAGCGACTCCATTTGCTTTCAGGGCCTTTCACCTTAGAGCTTATGGGACCGTCGTCACAGATTTCACCTGCATTGCAGCATCAGCCCATCTTCGGAGCTATGTTAAGGAAATTACCATTGATACGAATATTGGCCCAGGTTATAAGTACGCCTCCAACGAGTGCTATAAATTCCCCACTGGCTTCTTCAACGCCCTTCCCTCCCTGCGCTACTTCTCCAAGCTTACGAAGCTACACTTGAGGTTCAGTGAATATTGCGGAGATAACGGTAGGGCATCTGAATGGGCATGGATCGAAGAAGACTGGTCGTTTCGATATAGAATCCTTGATACTGTATCTCACTGCGTCGTGGGAATGTGGACACGTGCGAAACAGGTCGAAATAGATGAGAGGGCGGATCTTCCTGATTTCGAAGCCACGTACCCAGATGACGACCCAGAGTTCGTCGCTGGGTGTATGGAGGACCTTCAAGAGCTCACCATCTCCAACTTGGCCGATTATCATGACCCCAATCTGATTTCTTCATACGCCTGGCAGCAACTACTCTGCCTGCCTCACTTGCATGATTTAAAACTCCTGGTTACTACAGAGTATCATAGGTCGCAAAACCAGATTCGCTTTCCTCAAGAGAGACACGAATTCTTCCAGAAACTACCCTCGACTTGGCTATTGTCAAGTTTGGGGGATCATCTTAGAACTCTGTCTCTCTACTACACTGAGTATTGGGGCTGGTTCCCGAGAATGAATCTCTACGATACTGGGACGTTGCCTCAGCTCAAGGTGCTAGCTCTCGGGCATTTCGTCTTCACTGATAAAAAACAAACCGACTGGATCGCAGGTATCGGAAAGAGAAATGGAAGCGGGGGTCTAGAGGAACTATACCTGGACGATTGTCCTATCTTATTCGAAGCCCGTCAACACGGCCCCCTGACCAGTGACGGATACCCAAATCCGCGCGTTGTCCTTGAGGACAATTATGCTACTTCTGTAAATAAGGAGTATGACATCAGATGGCATCATGTTCTTGAAACTTGGAGAGGACGGATGCAAGGCCTTAGGAAGTTCATCATGGGCCATGGCGATTGGTCGTCTCAGTGGCCGAGTGTCAAAGCATTAATCGAGCACGAAGGTCTTGCGCATCTCAGCAGCGATGAGATTAGGCAAAGGGTTAGTGAGAATGTTCACAGAAACTTCTTCAAACCTGCTGGCGTGGAGGTCAGCAACACCAAGGACCCAGTATTGGCTCAGAGATACCTGCATGGTGCGGGATTGCTACAACGAAGGACAGCACGGATGCAGTATATTAAGTATGATATCGGCATGTGTGGGCCTTGGGACCATCCATATCGGACCCGGGGACGGCATGAACCAGACGACGGTTGGGCACCAGAGAAGGAGACGGTCGAAATCGACGATGCCGTGTACGAGCTACTCATGGCAACTATTCGGGACAGGGTAACAGGGGATGAGAAATAGCATAATGGAGAATGAGACTTGGTTCATGTTCTGACGGTAGGATCTGGTTTCAGTAACCATGACTGCTGTCATTTGAGCACAATCCATAGACTAAAAATAACTTCATTCGGTGTCTCCATCGTGCTTTGGTATTTGAACATTTGAACCCATCAACGTCATGCATCGGCACATGAATCACTCCTAAGAATAAACTTCCCATCGGATAATCCAATCTCCATGCAGTTATCTCATCGATTTCCTCTTTTTCACCTTCTAGAAAATTTCGAGATCTCTTCTCGTGCGGAAGTGTCCGCGATTCTCCACTCTATCATTCCGTCTCTGCGTCATCGTGGAGAAGATACGACAAATCAGCTTCTCGTCCCTGAAGACGTCGTTTCTCGTGGCGGTTTTTTGAGCCTCATGTTGCATTTGCGTGGAGATGCAATTCCACTTATCTTTTCTATGTCCGAATT
Organism: Fusarium pseudoanthophilum; assembly: GCA_013395995.1. Taxonomy (NCBI): domain Eukaryota; kingdom Fungi; phylum Ascomycota; class Sordariomycetes; order Hypocreales; family Nectriaceae; genus Fusarium; species Fusarium pseudoanthophilum. Next base: position 205,294 of record JAAOAR010000187.1, read on the forward strand.
CCGCTCGCGCTCGCGTCCAAGACTGCCGACTTGAAGTTCTGTGGATCGGCCTTATTATGGAGATGGCGAGGATGCATGATCCTTGTGGAGTTGAAATTTGGGATCTCTCGTGGTTGAAGATTTGTGACCGAGAACTCGTCATTACACCGACTTGACCACCACTTTGAACTAATAAAAGCCAAGCATCCGACAATAGTCCAAGCCATCCCCCCAATCCACATCTTGACCTTTCATCCTGGCTTGTTCTTCCTCTTCACTTATCACTCTTGGCTACACGCAAGCATTCCAACATGTCACAAGAGCCCAGAATCCCGGATATCTACGGTCCCGGTACTCATACTGACCGCACATTCGTCCCCATCCCCGAAGACACGGAACGCATCTTCCGTCTCATCGCCTCTCAAACACCCGGCTTCACAAACGACGAGTCTATCCTTTCAAAGGTCAGATTCACCGGCGATGAGTTCCCAGTCATCTCCGGTCCTATCAAGGCAGTCTCAGTAGCTGCCGCTCTCCACGCCATGGCTGGTGTAGTAGCTGATGAGATCCTTACTCTTCGAGGTCTCGAAGACAAGGAGCGACAAGTAACTGTCAATACTACCCATGCCGGTCTTTGGTTTGGCAACGTCGCTACTGCATATGTTAGCGGCAAGGATGTCCTTACGTTGGCCAAGTCTGGAGAGTTGAAGAAGCTGTTACCAGATTGGGAACGCGGATGGGTTGATACACCTCTCAAGTATCGCACCACGGGGCTTTATCCTACCTCTGATCCTGACGTTTGGTACTCCCTCCACGGCTCCATGAATGCAGAGCCAGTTCTGAAGTCTATCGGCGTGAACCCATCTGAGGCCATCACCTCCAACGAAGAAGCAGCCGCGCACATCGCAAAGTTTACAAGCAACCTCTCACCTGAGAAACTTGAGTTTACAAACCTTGTCAACGGCAACTGCGGCAGTATCTGCTTCACACCCAAGCAATGGAACGAAAGCGAGATGGGCAAGTCACTCGCTGCTCATCCTCTCATTAACGTCAAGGCTCAGCCTCAAGCTGTTCCTACGCCTCCCGTTGCTTTCCCTCCTCTTGATCCAGCCGACAAGCGCCCGCTGGCTGGTATCAAGGTCGTTGAGATGACCCGGGTTATCGCCGGCCCTCAAATCGGCACGATTCTTTCCAGCTTCGGCGCTGATGTCATCAAGGTCAATCCCCCTCACTTACCCGATATCAACATTCTGCAACTCACTCTTAACGCTGGAAAGCGCACTATCGCTATCGATCTGCGGAAGCCCAAGGATGCTGCTCTTGTCAAGTCTCTAATCGCCGATGCAGATGTATTCATCCAAGGATTCCGTATGAACAAGATGCCCAAGTTTGGCCTTGGATTGAATGACATTCTTAGGATGGCTGGAGAGCGAGATCGTGGTATCGTTCACGTCTCGGAGAACTGCTATGGCCCTGATGGCTATTATGCTGAGAGGCCCGGTTGGCAACAGATCGCTGATGCGGCAGCTGGATCAGCATACGTCACTGGCCGTTCTCTTAACTTGCCTAATAACGAAGCTGTTCTACCTTCACTACCAATCAGCGACATGACCACCGGCGCTCTCGGTGCAGTAGGAACTCTTCTCGCCCTTCGCGACCGAGCCACCAAGGGCGGAAGCTACGCTGTTCACGCATCTCTCGTTGCAGTCAATGCGTTCGCTCTTCGACCTGACGTCGGTCTCTACTCACCCGAAACAGTCGCCGAGTGTGCGAAGCGCTTCCAATGGGCCGAAATGAGAGGATCGCATCATGTTCTTGATCTTTTGATGACGGTTTGGGATGGCTGGAAGAGAGTCCTTGGCAACGAGTTGTCGGAAGATGGGGGATTGTATCAGAGCTTTGAGACGAGCGCTTTCGATGGAAAAAGACTGAGCATCCTGAAGCCTGTCGTCAGTTTGAGCGATGACGAGGTGACGCCGCGATGGAAGACGCCCAGTGTTCCATATGCTTATGAGAAGGCTGAGGGCATCAAGTTTCAGTGAATGGTTACTTGTAGATTGTAGAAGATCTGAAGTATAGAAATGCCCATAGATAGAACATAAACAGCTTCCACCAATAATGCGACAGTCTTAACTTGGTCGCTGGATCCAACAGTGCATTGCTATTATGAAAAATTAGAAGTCTGACAGAGGCCTGACAAAGACTCACCACTATTTTAGCGTCGGGTTTTGGGCGGGTACCTGTGAGGTCACTTATGCACTTCAGTTTGACCAACAGCGACTTGGAGCTACTTTATCGAGGATCTAAACACCAAGACCAGGTCTGTTTCGTATTTGAGATGGTTCGATTCGCGGTGAGTCACTTGCCGCCTTCACCTTTAATACTTCACCTAGCAGCGATAAAAGAAATCGTCAACATTGAGTATTGTCATTTCACAGTCTGTCTCACGCGCCGGCCCTTGATCTTCAATCACATCGGATACGCGGATCGACTTGTTCCAGCAGCAATGGAAGACATGACGGCTGCATTGGCAACGACAACAACAAGGATCGCTTACATACGCACCATCATCTACAAAGACAAACAAAGAGACTATTATGAGAGCTGTTGGGCCAATCTCAGCATGTTTCTATGGTCATGGGTCGGCCAGAAAGTTCACCACGACCCTGCTGGAACTGGTGCTCCACGACTTCGCAGCTCACCCCCGCCTGGTCTCCGACACCACTACATCATCGGCCATTCCAACCCTTTTGACGCATTTGTGCTTAAATGGCTTCTGGAAAACTCCAAGCCCGATAGTTGGAGGATGTCTCGCGATGACTTCGAAGTTTACCTTTCTGAGGCGCAGATGAAGGACCCAGCAAACAGAGAACTTCTTCAAAAGCTTGAACTGGAACGGGTGAAGGCCACAGTAGTCGACTCGTCCATGCCGACAAAGTTTGAGACAGAAGACATATGTGATGGAGTGATGCTCACGGCAAGCGATTACGTTCTCGAGACATATATAGAAAGAGGTCCGAGCTGTTGGATAACCACAGACGTACTCTACCGCGACTCTCTTCGCCATGGGCACCCTCAACGTTACAACACTGAAGAGCTCTCACAACGTTACTACAATAACAGACTCAAGAATAAGATGGGCCATACCAGACGATCATGTTCATATCTACACGGCAAATCCGACGCTTGGAAACGCGATCATGAAGAAGATTGGAAGAACTATAAGTGCCCATCTTGTGGGAAGAGATGTAAGCGTAGCAAAGGCTGTAAAGTGACGGGAGAAGATTGGGCGAAGAGAAAGGATGCAATAGCGTGGGATGAAGGAGTTGATACGTCAGCTCCGAGACCACCTGAGTTTGAAAGGGATTGGAGGATGTTGACGGCGGAGGACATATGTCACTATTGGGGCACTGATCCAATATCTTACGAGAGGTTTAGGAATTGGAAGTGGAGGTCTGTTGATACGTTCACGGGCGAATGAGATCGTGCGTCGAACACCTTCGTAATGTTTTTACCTACGAACAAACTACTCTTCATAATTCATCACCTCATTTTCTCATCACCTCAACCTTTCCAGGTACCTCTTTAGATCTCGTGAATACCGCATCCCAAGTGTCGAATGCCCATAGCCTCGAGCTCATCAATCTGAGCCAGATCAGGGCCAACACTTCGTTCCTGGAGACCCTGCAACGAAGCCGCATTGGTCTTGGTCTTGGGGATCAGCTTTGTTCCTCTGTCGTCTAGGACAGCCAGAATGTGTGCAGCAGCCTGTTCATGTTAGAGTTGTACATATTAAGGACCTGAGTAGAAGGCCTACCTTGGCGTTGATGGTGAGAGTCTTGGAATCGGGGTTGTCAATGGTGTCGCAAGCCTGGTGGTAACAAGGATCCTGTGCAACAGCAGTGCCCTAAACCTTGGTTAGTTGTAACAACACAAGTGAGTAATTACACCTACAGTGTGCAAGAATCCGAAGGGCTTGTTCAAGTTCTGCCAGAAAGGAGCATAGTCACTACCGTTCGTCAAAACAGCAGGCGTAACCTCAATACCCTGGCTCTCAAAGTACTCCGTGAAGATCTTCTCCGTGACCTCGGAGCCCTTGGGAGCCTTTGATCCATGAGAGCTTCCATCGGTGTCGGCAACGCCGAAGAACCCCTTGGAAACCATGTCAAAGTTGAGGTAGACGAGAAGATCGTTGACGTCCTTGGCGGGGAGGGTAGAGGTGTAGTGCTTGCTGCCGAGAAGGCCGTTTTCTTCAGCGCCCCACCATGCGAAACGGATCTTGTTCTTTGTCTTGTACTTCGAGAGGGCGAGGAAGAGTTCGAGGATGAGGGATGAGCCAGAGCCTAGATGTGTTAGTGGAGTCATGATGAAGCGCGGCTGGGTGACATACCATCGTCGTTGATACCGGGACCAGCTTGAACGCTGTCAAGATGGGCACCGAGCTGGATGGTCATTAGTATGGCTAGGATCATTGGGGTGAGTGACAAACCATGATGACATTACGAGGATCACCACCCTTGGTCTCAGCAATGACATTCTGGGTAATCCTCTCCTCAATAGTCTGCGTCTGTTGAAAATGCGCTGTGACAGTCTCACCAGCCTCAATCCTCTCCTTGATCTTCTCACCATCAACAAGGTTGATAAAACCAGCTGGGACATGTTTCTCAGGATCGGGCTGGCTAAGAGAACCAGCAGTCACATTTGTCGTAAGATCGTGGTAGATGATGACAGCGGACGCACCAGCCGCAGCAGCAGGGATCACTCTTCCGGCAAGAGTTCCGCCGGTAGGACAGCGGAAGCGCTGCACGAGAACGATTTTACCCTTGACGTCGAGATCATCGTATGATGAAGCGTCGCAACCCGCTGCGCCTTCGGGACCGAGCGCGATCTCGGCGGTGATGCCTTCTGCGGACGTTGAGGGGGAGTAGGTCAGGCCGTAGACATAGACGGGCGTGTCGTCAACCTTGAGCTCAATTGAGTCGACAAAGGCGAAGAGCGCGGGGAAGTTTTGCTTCCAGACTTTGGCGGTCTTGACTTTTGAGATGCGCTTGAAGATGTAGTCTACTGAGGCGTCGTATCCGGGAAGACCGAAGGCTCTGTTACCACCGTTGGCAAAAGCAATATCGTTGAACTTTTCGAGGTTCGACATGAGGCTACATATTGTTAACACTTGGTTGCTGGTACGAGGATTGGGGGTGATTACTTCTTGGTCTTCATGTCAGCTTGGATCTTCTTAGACTCCAGCTTGTGAGTCTTGGCGAGGCCATGGCTGGGAGCCAGCGCCAGCAAAGTAGCGACACCAGTGCTGAACTTCATGTTGACGATGTATGATACTTGATCTGGTCGTGACAACGAAAGCGGAGAGTCGCACAATGGCGGAGAGGTCTCTATTTATACAGATAAACAAGTCACGCAATCAAAACCAATCTCAATGCCAAGAGGCCAATCCATGGCGGGGAATCATGACGAACACAAGTTCACGGAAACAGTTTCGCTTCTGGAAGGTCATATCTGCCAAGAAGCTGCTATGATGATCGCCAGCATACTTCTTTAGCGGAGGCCTTATCGCTAGCGGTGACGGCTCCCAGGCACTTTTGCTTGCACCAACGAGAGTCGAACATTTACTGCACTAAAATGTGACCAAGCCCGATCGACGTTGCACCAAATGAGGGTCATCTTGGCAAAGAACGATAACCCCGCGAGACCAAGAATGCCGAGAGGCTTTCATTGGGCAATGGCGAGTTATTTCTTGAGGTTGCACGGTTTTGGAAGGTGGATGAAGGGCTCAGGGACAGGGATCATGAACCATACGAATAAGCTTAAGACGCAAAAGTTCCTAGTGCACGCTAGACGGGTTTGGGCGGCGATTGAAGTGTCTCTTGCTTTGACGTGGCAGATGGATTGTTCAGATAGCACCATGTTCGTCCAACTACAAAGACTTGTCTTTATGGCCTTTGGGTAGTGGGCTATTCTTTGTCGATTATATTTGGAACATACTACTCTTGTTCAGTACTTCAAAGCATCACTCTTTGTCCGCACAAAGTCCTTTGACCATTTCAAGACATGATGCAGAACATGAGAACTGAACACCACATTGCGCGAATGCGTCACTCTTAGTATTTAAGAGCCTGGGATTCTAATTATTCTGTCTGTTCCCTATCGCGTTGACTAACACCAGAGTTACCAGTACCAAACAACAACAAATCTAAAACTACAACAACATTTCACGCCATGGATCGTAACAACTCGCTTATTGTGGACGTCGAGGCCGATAAAGACTTCGATATTCTGTCGTTCGTTGAGTCTTATTCTGAAAGACATGAAATTGGTCATGAATTGAAGAATGAGGCAAAGCGTAAGCAAGAGGAAATGCGTACAAAGTCAGCCCTCGATCTCGTTCGCAGGGAGGCTACTGATGAGAATGGACAGATCACCACCATCAACCCCCATCCTAAGCTCTCGATTGCACACGATCTAGTGTCATTCCTTATAAGCCGCAAAGCTGCAACTTCTTACCTCTTTAGGCGTCATCCGATCCCTTCAGGCACTGCCCCTCAGCCGTTCCCTCTCAACCTGTTCATGGGTAAATGGACACCATGGACAATTTTCGCGCTATCAAAGTCAAAGGACGTCCAGCCAGGTACTCGTCAATGCTGTCAGCTGATGAAGCCTGGCGATATCGAAGTCATCACGGTTTCAAATGACAAGTTCGTACAGCTGATGAGTCTTTTGACAGGAGATGAGCTGCTGATGATGTCAACCTGGGAGATGCCCGATGCTTCGAGACATGTGAGTCCTCATCTGGATATCATGAAACCTAACTTTGGTTTAGTGGAAGACCGTGGTGAGAGAGTCATTGCTTGGAGAGTTCACGGACTCGATACCTCGTACTACATGGATAGGCTGGGATACCGGATTCCTGACATGGTTTGGCCGCTTCAGGAGGTTACTAAGGTTTGACGACGCAACACCTTACCTGGGTCTCAAAAGCAGACTAGCCATTCATAGGCATTACAATAGATAGAGATTAGAGCCGCAGGGCAAATACTTATAGATCACGATATACCTTTGAACCATGGGCTTAGCCCTTGAAATACATCAGTGCACATATAAAAGCGACACATTATAAGCCATATATACGTTAGAATATCGATACAACACTGCGCAAATCCAGTGATTCTCTGTCCCCAGTAAAAGACTCTATGTCTTCAGTTCCCCTTACAAGTAGTTTATCACTGCCATGGCACTAAGCAATAGCGAGAAACCTGCGCAAGAACTTCAGTCTCTCTTTCGTGGCTCAATACCGTCGGTCCGTAGGACATTCGCGTCATGCATGCATAGTAGATTCTCACGTCAGCAATTTTTTCTCGGAGCTGGTGAATTACTAATTCCACAATTGTAGTGATTTCTAATCGCATACATTCTGAATTCCTCGGAGGCCAAATAAATATGATAGAGCCCTCTGAACTGAGGAGTACCGCGCAAACAACATCATCATGTTCATACATCAGATCAGAGCTATTGTCTTTCTTGTGACCCTGTTCTATGGCAGTTGCAAAGGCTACGTCAATGGACTGTCATATCCTACGCGAAAAGTCGCCGGTATTACAGTCATCAACACGCCAATCGTTCAAGATGCTGAAGCATTTGCATTGAAACATAGTACCTACCCCATTTACAAGCACGTCATGCGATCTTGGCTCTACGGAGCCCTCATGATCAATGCCAACGCAACCCTCAGTGACAGAGTCGACCTAGAAGTTCACGCTGTCGCCACCCTCTTGCACTACCTTGGCTGGGACACGACAGAAGCGTCGCCCATCATCAGCACTGACCGTCGGTTGGAAGTAGACGGGGCTTTCGCAGCACGTGAGTTCATACAAGAGCACCAAGATGGAAAGTTTTGGCATGAGAGGAATGTTCAGCTTGTATGGGATGCTATCGCGCTTCATACAGAAAGGTCTATATCATATTTCAAGGAACTTGATGTGCAGGTTGTATCAAAGGGCATCGCAATGGACTTTTCGGGGCCCTCTTATGGTGTTTCGGGAGAGGACTATGCTGCAATTGCCAAAGCCTTTCCGAAAAGTGATCTCAAGGACAGTGTCAATGACACTATCATCTGGCTTTGTGACACGAAGCCTCAGACAACATATGGTGAGTAATTCTGCTGCCTATTGCGTGGCCTCTACTGATTATATATGTTGCAGACACTTGGATGCAACCTTTTGGGGAGAGATACGTGGACAAATATTACCCGAAGGGCAAACAGAGAATTGATTTGATATTCCAGAATCTTACGACTGGGGAAACAATTAGTTAGTTGATGCCTGGGCCAGGCTCCCTTTTTGTTTGTAATACGAGCATGTTTCAGAACTAGCGGGTGGGGATGATGATTATACGATGCAGCCAATCCTTGAGGACCGGCTGTGAATTTCTCCGCTAAGCCACGATCAATCGTGCAAGGTAACATCAGATAAATACCTAGCCCTGAGTTATTAAACATTTAACCGTTTATACATACTTGCATGACATATTTCATAATGCAACTGAGTGACCGGGAAACCCTGCTTCGAAGGTTAAATCCGGGTGATCAGTCAGCCACTCAACAGCGACTTCTCAAGAATGCGCGTATTCCCGGGGTCGCGAAGTGGTTTTTCGACCATGAGACGACAAATGATTGGCTGAGCGGGAATCACGGTCGCGTGCTTTGGCTCCATGGACCAAGTATCTCACCAACATCCATTGCTGCTTTGTGCCTGGCTAACGACTACAGGCGCGACGGGCAAGACTTTTATCACCTCAAATCTCGTGAGCAGCATTCGAGATGATCAGATCTTACCAAATACCGGAGCTGCCGTATACCATTTTGGTCGGCATGAGCTGCAGTTCAACCTCGCTGACTATGGCCTTGCGCTGCGCTCAATCACCAGACAGTTGGTATCACAGCTTCCGGAGAGATCTACGCTGCCAGCCCAAATTCTGGAGACCATTGAAGATGGACTAGGAGACGCCGAAAGCACTGTGACTATACTGCAGATGCTGGCATCGGCGTTCTGTAGGATTGTCATCATCCTCGACGGAGTCGACTCCTCAAATGAGGCTGGCTTGCGTGAACTGATGAAAACTCTGCTGAGAGAAAAGATGCAATTCCAAATAATGTTGACCAGTCGGGTTCCGCCCTCACACGCGCTTTCTGACGCCTTTGGTATCAACACGATCACAGCACGCGCTACCAATGAGGATTTGAGTCTATACCACGCGAGAGCTATTGACGAGGCACCTGTCAATGCAGAGGTCCTGGATGGTTCCCATACCAGGCCTTTTCCATATCAGAAACTTATTGACATGGCTGATGGCCGGTACGCATCGCTGTGTATTTATGATAGCATCCGCTAAAGTTTACTAGGTTTCTTCCTATCATACCGACTTGGTTCATCAATATCGCATCGCAACCGAACACGAATTTACTCAGCCTGGTAGAGTCCTGGTCACCAAACTCTAGTTTAAATGTCTCCCAGGTCTTTTGTAGAGCTCTGGTCAACGAGATCCAAGCCTCAAAATATTCAGAGATGACTCTCTGCTCGCTTTACTATCTGGTCTACGGTGAAGAAAACGGATACACCTTTACCCCATCAATGATATGGGAGGCTCTCATCGCCTGGGGTATCAGAGACGAAGACAACACAGTGTTTACTCTCACACAAATCTCCGACGCCTGCGCCAACTTTGTCTTTATCGACTCTCAAACGAAGGTCATGAAATTGCGATCACCATTGCTGTTGGACTACTTGCGAAATGAAGTATTTGACGACAAATACCATGCGCGACACATCAGGGCGACGTTTCTATACTTGACGAGAGGCGACCACGAAGGCGCGTGCAGGTCATCTCAAGAGCTCAAAGAGAGATTGAAGGAACATCCCTTTCTCTGCTATGCCGCCAGAACTCTTGCGCCAAGTCTTGCAGCTTTGCCATCGCTGCCTTACGACGGAGATTTCCTAAAAATGACAACCTCACATAGATCGGTAGACTCTTACCTTCAAGCTGCCGAAGCATGGCCGTACATCGATGAAGAGAGCTATGATGAATTTGAAGCTGAGGAGGAGAGATGGCGGTGTTATACACGAGGATATACTCCCCTTCACCTCGCTGCTCATTTTGGAGCCAGGGAAACACTGATCCAGGCGCTTGTTGATCGCGGCGACAACATTGAGGCTCAAGCGGCGAATGGGCAAACAGCGTTGCATATCGCAGCTGAGATTGGAGATTCGTCACATACAGTCAAGCGATTATTGGAATGCGGGGCCAATGTCGCTGCAGTCGATGAAGATGGACTCACACCTTTGGCCCATGCGATAGTATATGGGTGCTTGGAATCAGTGAGACTGCTCATCAGCCACGGTGCAGATATCAATGCTCTAGAAGAGGAGGATTTATTAGAATGCTCTCGCGAGAAACCCGATATTGCGGAGTTTCTAGTGGGGCTCGGGGTTGAGATGCCAGTGGAAGAGTCAGACCCAGAAGACTAATTAAGAAAGTGCCAGCAATTGAATACTGAACAGTAATAAAAAGAGATTTATTTCGAATTTTTTGTCCCATAGCTCAGATCAGAATAGCTAAACGGCAAAAAAACATACAACACCGNNACGAGCTTTGGTCGTATGTACCAACTGATCATCAGTTACAGCTTATATCGACTAGCAGAAGCTACACTCTCGCAGTCTTGCTAACCAATGGGGGCAAATGATTTGCGACACGGCTTTGTTGATGGAGGAGGAGCTTGGCCTGACAGGCCCAACCCCCCATTGATACCAGCAATATCCGCAAAGCAAACAATGGGTTACTCAGCAGAGATACGAACGTAACGGTATTAATTAATTCTTACCAGTTGCATTCTCGAATTACTATGTATTTTGTTCCCAGTGTTAACATGGCCCCGAATTGTTGCCGTGCCTTCTCCTGACTTACGCAGAGATGTCGGGCAATAGGATAACTCGGAGATCTAAAATAGAGATTTCAGGATACTGATAGAGAGTGCATATGCTTAAAGTCTCTAGCACATGGAGGCTTGCAATATTTCTATACTGCGGATTCGAGCTCGGGCTGATACACTTTTTTGCCTAATACAGAAAGCAGCAAATTATCCCATAGAGCGGTTACTCGTTCATTCTCTTTTAAATAGATCCTTAAGAACTCTTCTCTGATAACATAACTCGCTCCGGCTTGACACTACCCTCGGTACGCTCCTTGCTTTCTACTGTCTGGGGCGGGGGCCGCGGAGCTGTAGCCTTTTCCTGACTCAGACATACCGGTTTGGTATCATGACCACTGACTGGAGCTTGTACTGGCTCAGATCCATTAGATACAGATGACTCCTGCTTGAGACTCGGGGCACTAACAATAGAACCAGGTGGCTCGGCCTATAATATTTGTTAGCCAAAGTTCCGTCATTCTATATCTTGTGGTCCTGAGGATCCTTGACATGCTCCTATGCCATAGATAGATCCAGTCTGGGCCCAACACCTCACTGTTCTTCTGACTTACGCTTTCCGCACTCTTAGTGCCAGCCATTGAGTTCCTTTTCTTGTTCTTCTTCTTCTTTTTCTGCCTAACTGACAATTGTATAGATTGTACAGCTGGCGGTGTAATCCCTGTGAAGAAGACTTCGTCGAAATCCAGATAGTCTCTCAGGTATTTCAGGTGGTTGAATAACGGATCTTGTCGGATGCTTAGGAGCAATGAAATACGAAGGTCTGCATCCCTCTGCAAAATTGCATCCCAGTTTCCGACAGGTCCACACAGCTTCTTGGGGTCCGAGAAGTTTTGTTTGATGAAGTCGGTATAAAACTGTCTTAGTTTTGAAGCAGCAGAGGTGTTCGCAAATACAAACTCCACATCCTGGCAAGTCACCGAAAACTCCATGTGTTGTTTATACAGACGGCCCATAGCGTGGTTCTTGAACTCATTGCAGAGGAGCTTGTCGCCAAGAATCCAACATCGTGCATGAATATTCGAAGATGAAGGTAATTGGAAGTCATCATAAGTTCCATAGTATAGCCATTCCACAAAAAGGCCAAATGCTACAGCATCATCATCGGGGAGGTTGATATGCGATTTGGAAAAGAAACCAGAACTCGAGGACATTGTTTTCAGGTAAGGGGAATGGCGTGAGATCAATGCGACGGGCAATGACCACATATTGGCTGCCCTCGCCTCGTCAGTCGAGCCAACTGAGATGCAAGTACTGGGCCCACGGAGTCTGTCAAGGTTAGTTTCGCCCCATTGATAAGTCGGCGGCAGACAAACAGATCCAAGGGTCTTCCTTGAGGGACATGAGGCACGGTGTATCGGTCGGTGAGAAGGTTCGCAGAGATTTTCGTTTTCGTTTTGTAGTAATACCCCAGCTTATACTCCTCGAAACTGTAGCCGCTGTTATCTAGGTGCATATTGAAGCTGATAAAGTTAAGAACCCCCTCATTGTCTAATCCCTTTTCTTGGTATGGGCGTATCGGCTTCTCTGCCATGTTTGGGACAGTAATTGCGCTATGAATGACTGTCAATAGTGCTTCCTACGAGGGATTACCTTCAATATCACAAATTTACCTCATTGCTAAAGTCCCAGGCAATGTATGCCAGAGAATACTGCTGACTTAGGGATTGTGTTCAGAGACCAAGAAGTATGATCTTTTCTTCTCTCCTGGCAAGCTATCGTGTCTGCTTGGAAAGGCCTGTTGATGAGCATCAGGGATATACAGACTGGTAACCCAATACGACAACTGTTCAAAGAATTTTTACAGTAATAATTTGCTTAAAAATAGGGTCGCCCACTAAAATAGTAAGGGGGCTGTTCAGTAGCAGGTGGCCAATAGGGTGACGCGAGGCGGAGAAGACTGGGGCTGTGCTACCCTGTAAGATACACGCACCTATGGAGTACCGGTGATATTCTTGCTTCTTGGATTCTAGACTCACAAGTTTTCGCTGTCTCACCGAAACAATGAATAACTTCAATTAGAAAGAATATTAAACTCTGTGCTAAGAAATAATACCTTACAATAAATTCATATCTACTCTCTGGTCATTCGGGTATGCAGCATTTTTGCGGAGTAGCATAACAATCTCAACACTAGTGAAATCACACATGACCGGTATCCAAGTCGTTGAGACTGACTCGTATATACAGTTTATCTATCGTCTAAGTCAACATTCAATCAATAGCTATTTACCAACCATTATTCCTCATAAAATTACATCCATCTATTTCTCATTGCCCCATCCGTGTACTTTACTGACGGTAACCGAATAAACAAATCCCTGAACTCCCTCAACGATACGCCTACTCCATGTATCCAGAGCCAGAAGGCTCATCAATTTCTTCTTCATGTCTTAGGCAGAGTATCGTCAGGAGCGTTTTTTGGTCGCGGAGACTTTTCAACTCACCGTTTGTAGTGCCTTTCTAGTAGATCTTTGCGATGGAAGCGTCTTTGACATACTGGGCATTCGAATTGGGGTTCTTGGTGCGAAGACTGATGTCGCCTGTCACTGATGAGCATTTTGTCTTCATCTTGAGTGTAAGTGCAGAAGTTTTACCTTAAATGTTCAGCTCGAGTGTAGACCTTGGTTTGTTAGCAGGTAATCTACCTCTGGTATGGATCGACGTACCTTTTGGCATTCGGAACACACGTGAACTGGCTTTCCCTTCTTCGCCTTTGAGACTTTGCCAGTTGGCGTGCTCTGAAAATCGTCTTCGTAATTATCCATTGAAACTAACGTAGAGCGCTTGTAAAACGAACGAACTAAAAACATGCAAAACACGAGGAGCTAAAAAGGACCGAATGCGGCTGCGATGAATTGCCACCAGATATCCGAACGCCAGCGCATACATATTTAAGAGACGGAACTCCCATAGCTTCCGTAAAAAGAGCTGACTTCTCCGGCGGGCTTCGTAAGTCCTGTCTAACATGAGCCACTCGCTGAGTAGTCAGAACGAGGCTTGCTCCGTGGCGTGGACGAATCCCAACTCCTCAATCCGCCGATCACAAAAATAGACTCGGACTCTGACCAATCGCCTTCTCACAATGCCTCACAGCCCTTGTGACGAATGCGAATTCTCAGCCTTGGACAGGGGTTCGTGTGGGGGCTTGCTGACATCATCGCTTCGGGGGGCGCGGAAGAGATTCAAATGCCGGGGATGACGTGGAGTCCGAATATAACTGATTAGATAAGATAAATGGCCTGAATTGGTTTGGAATCAACTGATACTTTTCTTATTTTGAGGGACTTCGGAATGCGTGGATGGTGACGGAGGTGTCCGAGGGTCCCGTGGTGGCTGGGTATATCGACATGTGCCAAGGTGATAAGAGTCACAGCGTTTCACCGCCTCAAAGTCTGTACAACCCTTCGGACAATGCCAATTCACCGATCCTCGAGTGAGTAGATAGGCTTATTAATCCTTTTCTATGGTCATTTTCTCTCGGAAGAATCTATCGTAGGCAGGCAAAGTTTCATGTTCTTAACACTTCTCAAGTTCTCTTGCTTTTGTTGTAGACTGGCAAAGCCCAATCCTTCACCCATCTCGATTCCAAAATTTGCTGCGCCTTAGGTCGATTCTCAGGCTTCCATGCAAGCATTCGTCTTAGTAAGTCCAATAGCGCAGCCGCCTCCTCCGAGTTGAGGGTTTCCATACCCCCCGATTTCCTCGGCTCTTGTATCCATTGGGTGAATCGCCTGTCCCATGACCAGATATCCCGCTCGTTACTGAGCGCCTGACCTTTACTATCAAACCATTTTGAGCGCTTGTCCCATTTGTCCCACCATTCAGGCGGTGGAATTCCCTGTAGGTGAACTTGTTGCGCAGTGATGTCGTCCTGGGGAGCGATGATGCCATCAATGAGGGAGCGATGGGCAAATAACTCAAATATCAGACAGCTGAGGCTCCATATGTCTGATTCGAAGGTCAGAGGCTTTGTTGGCTCGAAATAAGACTCGGGAGGGCGGACAACAAGGGGCGCATTGGACTCGCATTTTGTCTTGTCTGCTGGCCGGAAGGCGACACCAAAGTCACTCAGTAAGAGTTTGGCATCGCACAGGGAGATGTCATCACTCGGCAAGCCAAGCCAGACAGGGAGAACAGCATGAGAAGGCACGCCAGTTGGTAATGGTTCTACCGACCCGTCTAGACGAACAATTGGCTCTAGTATTGGAGCACCGAACTTTGCATACAGCTGGTCGATCGAATAGCTGTTGAGCGAGGCTGGAAGTCGTAGTAATAGGTTGCCCAAGTGGAGATCTTGCGATAGTCTTTAGTAACTGGTTGAATGAAGGCATCAGAAACTAACCTCCATGGGCATAGCCGCGCGAGTGAACATGGGCCACAGCTTTTATGACTTGAACAGCCAGAGAGCGGGCCACGTCTAGTTGGAAGAGGCCTGAGTCAGACGCATCTTTTGTATCTATGAGGCTACATCGTGCAGGTGTCGTGACAAGACATGGATGTGATCCGTTGGGCCCTTTAATAATGACACTGTCAAGAACTTGCGGGATCATTGTTTCGTCTGTATCCGCCATTGCGAGCTTCGAGAGAATATCGACTTCATCTTTATCTGCGTCTGAAGTTCCAACCTTCACTGCAACGTAGGTGGATGAAGTTCGGTCGAGGGCAAGCCAGGCAGTTGAAAATGTACCATGTCCAAGTTTGTGCACTATCTGGTAACGGTCATGATGCAGAGTATCGTTAATCTGAACAGGATGGTAGCCTCCAGGTCGATAATCTTCGCGTATCTCAACTTCTTCAATGTACTTATATCTGACACTTGGCATAGACATAGCTTTATGTAATGCGTTGGAGTAAGGGCGATAAGTCGCAGAAAACTGGGTATCAAACAAACGGAAGCGCGCCGGTAACAGGTGTCGCGTGAAGGAAAAGAATGACAGGCAGAGCATGAGTGCTAGAATGCGAGTTCTGACGATGTGTCAGAAGGTTGAAAGCTGCAGCCGACTTCGCTATAATAATTTGAGCCTTTGGACGGCGCGTGAAGCTGATTGTGTGTGTAAGTTGTTATTGTTATTATTGTTATTATATTATTTAATGCTAGGGTATTCCTATAAAAGGATAAAAGGCACTTATTTAGTAGTCTATAGAAGTATCTAATTTATATAAAAGTAACTATAGGTTTAATAAGATTATATTAAAG